>PVIH01014290.1:22225-54605 GCA_004025045.1 Sigmodon hispidus | reverse complement strand
GAGGGAGGGAGAGAACGAGGGAGGGAGAGAACGAGGGAGGGAGAGAACGAGGGAGGGAGAGAACGAGGGAGGGAGCAGGAGAGAGAGAGCCTCTGGAAGGAAAAAAAGAAAAGAAAAAAGGAAGGAAGGAAGAAGCTGTGTGCATGACATCTCTGAATGCTCGTTCTAATTCTGGAAGCCTTTTCTGAACAGCAGCCAGTTCTGACCTGATCAGTTCATCATGGTTTGGCCAGGAATTAAACCCACACCCATACAGTATGGCCGGCCGCCTCAAGCCTCACACCAAGTGGAAGACAGAAGAGACAGACAATCCACTCCCCTAGGAGGCAAAGAGGGAATTTTCGTCTCCAGATAGACCCCAAACAGGTACCTAATTCATTCCCACAGTGCTCTTTTTTGCATTGTCAACTGTTCAGTCAGAAACCAGGGTGAAGGCCAAGCATTGTGACACACCCCTGTAATCCCAACTGGGGAGGCTGAAGCAGGAAAAGACCAGCCTGAGCCGCACTGTGAGACAGCCAGAAAAAGATGATAAAGTGGAGGAACAAAGATTAACAGTGAATAACTTCCTCCCCTACACCTGACTCAGTTTCAATAAGAAATAACATGAAGCTTTTCACATAAAGAAAGATATTAGAATCTGTCTGCTGAGCTGTGTGACAGAGACAGGTCTACCTTGAAAAGAACACAGAGTATTTACAACAGAAGTAGCAGTAAGACCTGAAGGTTCCCCAGCATTTCCCTCCCTTCCCTTGAATTACTTTTATTTATTTTTCAATAAACATGTATTAACTTCTACCAGGGTCTTACATTTGTCTTTGTTGAGCCTTAAAAAAAAATCAAAACTGAGAAGTCTGCCTGTCACTTCAATAAGCAATGAGCAAATATGATAGATAAAGAGGGCAGAGCATTCATGAGCTGTGCAGAGAAGCTGATCTGGTAACGCAATGGCCATGAGGAAATGGCTGATGTGAGTGTAGTGGCCTGCGCTGCCACTTGAAGCCATGTGATGTCTGGTCCTGTGCAGTGAGGGCTAGATCTGGGTCTATGGCCCTACCACAATGGGGGGGTCTCTGTTGAAGTCCATGGCCTACCTTACCAGCAAAGTCCATGAGGATGTCCAAAGTCTGGGCTGCCACCTGAGGCTATGTTGATGTCAGAGGGCCTTGCTGCCAATAGGGCTGTACTTATCTAAAAGACCTGAGTAGGCACCTGAGGCCATAATGACAGTCAGGAAACATATCTGGGTCTGTAGCCTTACTGCAGCAAGGGTCTATGTGACATGTCTGGGTCTGTAGCCTTACCACAGCAGGGGTCTATGTTGATGTCCCTGGGCCATGTTACCACCATTTGCTGTAAATGATTCTGGCTCCAACTTTCCGGGCCTAGACCAAAGGTTTAGTCTCACTCTTGGCCTCACTTTGCCTCAAATAATCACACACAGATTTATATTATTTTTACACTGATTGACCTAGGCCCAAGCATTAACTTGCTAGCTCCTTCATCAGAACTCAACTCATCTTGTTCAGCCATGCTGCTTGGTACCTTTTCTCAGAGCAGCATTTCAGCTTCTTTTCTCTGTGTCTGCTGCCATCTCTGTGTCTGTGGTGGCTTGTAGCGCGCAACCTTGCCAGCAAGAAAAGCACAACACCCAGGATCTTCTTTCAGCAGTTTATTCGGGACCTTTACAATTGTTCTCACTTTGTTCTTCTCCTGCTTCTCCTTCTCCTCCCCCAGGAAACCCCGCCCACTGACTAGAAACTCTCAGGGCATCCAATCCCAATAAGCCATGTGGGCACAGCTCATAGGTCCACATACACAACAGCAAACCACGCCCCAGGCTCAAGCCAAATAAGGAGTTGTTTATCAAAAGAGAGCACTCACCCACGGGGGTGGAGGCCGGAAATCAGCACCATCTCTAGGGCGCAGCAGCAGGCAGCTCTCTACATCTCCCCCTTATTTAATAATTAATAAATCAAGCAAAAGCAGCGGGCAAGAGCAGAGGCCTAATCCCCATTGTGCAAGAGGACTTGTGCTATCCCTAATCCAGGAGTCATCCACCCAGACAGGGACAGACCTGTCCGGCACCCGTTTTTATGAGGACAGGATAATGGGTGCCAACCTGTATGCAATTAGGCATGCTCTTCATGAAGCCTTTCCTAGGCAAAACCATGTGCAGTGCTTAGCCTCACAACCCGTGCCAAACATTACTCTTTCAAGACAGTAAGCCAAACATGTGGGGGCTGTCCCGCCTCAATGGGGGTGAAGGCTTGAACAATCATGGCCATGCTCCTACGTTGTGTGAACCTCATTTTACAGATGCACTACAGGCAAATCAGAATTATCAGCACCATCAAGCCAGTCAGAACACCCATTCCCACCCATTCCTTCAGATGATTGAGAGCGGTGGACATCCATCTCGTCAGTCCTTCAGCAACTCCAGGGTCCACTCGAGTTGAATTCACAGCAACGATTGCAACTCTTAACTTCTCCATGGTCGCTTCGAATTCACCTGACCAATTTCCTATAAAATAACTTAACACAACTTTAGACAAATTTGCAGCATAGGAAAAATTTTTCATAGTGAATAGAAGTCATGCATAGGGCCTGATACTTCCATTTGCATCCCAACTGAGCTATCTGCCAGAGGACATCAACCTCCTCTTGCACCAGGTCAATCCTTTGGTTAACCAACATCAGCCCACCTTTAAGCTGGGCAGAAATGCCTCTTTGAATGTTTAAGGCATGTCAGACACATTGTTAAGTGTTTGAGCTGTCTGGATGGTGTGACTCATAGCAATGGCGGCCGTGGTGGCCCCAATTGCGGCTAGGGAAATGGCTGTAACAACAGCTGCAGTAATGCCAAAATCTCTCCTAGCTCTAAACAAGCTCATGGCATTAGGGCTTTGTACCAGGATGAGTACCCATTCCAGGGCCAATCCTCGCCTTCAAAGTCAGCATCATACTTGTCATTTCGGACCTTCCTGGTTAGCCGTTCTGGTACCCACACTGGATCTTGCCGGTCCTGAGGAAAGACACAAACAGAACCTCTCGCCCATGTAAGCACTGGATCAGGACCATGCCAGTGACCCATGAAAATATCCTTCCATTTCACCATGCCTCTGTGGCTAGGGGTGAGAATCAGATGTCTATCTGCCACGGAGCGGCCATCAACATCCAAATTTTTAAAATTAAGGGTAAACAGAGCTATAGATAGTCTTTTTTTGGGGGTGCGGCCGTGGCCTATTCCCCCTTTTTGTTTTTGTAAGCATTCCTTCAGCATGTGATGAGCACGTTCCACTACACCTTGTCCTTGTGGATTGTAAGGCAATCCATGAGTTACTTGTACATCCATTTGTCTGCAGAATGCAGTAAACTGCGTTCCAGTATAAGCAGGGCCATTGTCAGTTTTTACCTGTAGAGGTTTTCCCTAAGCTGCTCAGGCCTCTAGGCAGTGCACAATGACATTGTGTCCCTTTTCTCCTGACATGGCAGTGGCATGCAAAATACCAGAGCACGTATCTACAGAAACATGTGCATACTTTAAAGAGCCAAATTCAGAAATGTGAGTAACATCCATTTGCCATACTTTTAATGGCAAGATCCCTCTGGGATTAACACCTAGGGAAGGTGGGTGGTGATACACCACACATTGAGCACAATCCAAAACTATTTGACATGCCTCAGCTCTGGATATCTGAAACTTTTGTTGTAAGGTCTTAGCATTCACATGATATAGCTGGTGAAATTTTTGAGCTTTGACTACAGGAGAGGTAAAGAATACCCAGTCCTGTCTAGTGCACATATCCACCTTGGCATTGCCTTCACCGAGTGGACCGGGAAGGCCAGTATGTGCACAGATATGTTGAGGAAAAAATCTCTCCTTTCATTGCAAAATCAAGTCTTGCAAGTGGTTAAATAGGACAGCGACCGTACTGGATGATTTGATTGGTCCTGCCACTTCAAGCACCTTTAAAGCATTAACCACATAGGCTGAGTCAGATATCAGATTAAAGGCAAAATGGCATTCTTTAAACACTTCACATACTATTTGAAGTTCCACTACCTGAGGAGTACCAGGAGTAAATTGATGTTGAACTGGTTGTTTGCCTTGCACCATATAGGCACCTACTCCTGTTTTCGAGCCATCAGTGAATACATTGACAGCTCCCACCACTGGCTCTGTGGTGGTGACCTTGGGAAAAATTATGGGGTGCTCCTTAAAAAATGTCTTAAGAGGATGTTGTGGGTAATGATTATCTATTTTTCCAGCAAAGGTACAGCGAAAAATTGCCCAATCATCAACAATAGCACACAGGGTGTTAACTTGTGCTGCTGTGTATGGCACAATTATTATGGCTGGTGCATGCCCAAAATACTGAATGGATTGTTGGATGACATTCTGAGCTAAATCAGCTACTGTTGTAGGGTAATGTTCTATACTTTTACTAGGCGATACCTTTGGGTGTATCCACAACAGTGGACCTGATTGCCATAGTACCCATGTGGGTTGTCTGAATGTGGGTAAAAGGCATAGGGCAAAATCTTTTCCTTCCTCAATCCTATTTAGGCATGCATCCTGCAACCTCTGTTCAACTACCCGCAGTGCTTTTCTGGCTTCCACTGTCATCACTCGTGTGGAGTCTAAAGCCAACTCTCCTTTCAGAATGTCATAAAGGGGTTTCAATTCATAATTTGCAATCCTAAAATATCCTCTAATCCAATTAATATCTCCCAACAGCTCTTGCTCTGAGTCTGTAGACTCAGGAGTTTCTATATCAGCAAGGTTGGGGCACAACTCTCCCCCTTCACTCTGTCCTTCTTCACTGCCTGCCCACTCCGATCTCTCCTCCCAACATCTCCAAGGCGGCCTGTTATCAGCTTCAGGTGGCCTTGGCAAATGGAACCACACCTGCCTAGAACCAATCCACAGGTTTTGATCTTCCATGGAGACAAAAGCAGAAACTCTTTTCCCAAGTAACGTATTCTTATAAACAGATTTCAAAGTCAGGATATCTTTAAAGTATATGCATTTGTTTAATTTAGCAGCCTTAGCAATCAGTTGTCTCTCTGCAGTTAGCTCATTAAAAGTTAAAAAATTACAAGAAAATGCAATAACCAGAATCCAGACTCTGTTTATCTGCCATCTTTACGTGGCTTTTTTATCTTTATTTCCTTCCTCGTTTAGAGGTTTTGAGAGTCTAAATCTGTTTTATTGAGAATCCTAAATCATTTTTCAACTCAAAGAGCTTTTAAAATGTTGCTATCACTTTAAATGCTGACTCTACCCCTCTTTGCTGCTTTTCAATATGGTGTAGGAACCATGAATCTCTCCCACTGCTAGCAAGCAGAGCAGACTCAGAAAAACCTTAATGAAGCAGCTCCTTAAGAGCCAAAAAAATTGGATGTGAGGTTGAAGACCCCATCCTTGTATAACCTTTAATTCCTACCTTAAAAATCTTCTCAGAGCCCTTACCAAAACAGCCCCAGCTTTGCTAATGCTTTTACTTTCACTTTGAGCTCAAGGTTGCCGTGCGTCCACTGCTATAAGAGGTTACACCCACTCGTCAGTGAGATCCCTCTTCTCCGCCTTATCTACAGGTCAGAGCTACCCGCTTTGATTGCAGATCCCAATTTACCTGGGACTTACTGGTCGACCCCCCCCCCCGACTGCAGAAAGTTCTGATGCCTGAAGCTCACAGGAATTGCTTCTCCCCATACGGGCCACCACTTGTCGCGCGCAACCTTGCCAGCAAGAAAAGCACAACACCCAGGATCTTCTTTCAGCAGTTTATTCGGGACCTTTACAATTGTTCTCATTTTGTTCTTCTCCTGCTTCTCCTTCTCCTCCCCTGGGAAACCCTGCCCACTGACTAGAAACTCTCAGGGCATCCAATCCCAATAAGCCATGTGGGCACAGCTCATAGGTCCACATACACAACAGCAAACCACGCCCCAGGCTCAAGCCAAATAAGGAGTTGTTTATCAAAAGAGAGCACTCACGGAGTGGGGGGGGAATCAGCACCATCTCTAGGGCTCTAGGGCGGCACAGCAGCAGGCAGCTCTCTACAGTGGCTCTCTCTGGCAACTGTCTGGCATCTGCCTCTGCTCTTTCTGAACTCAGAGTTTTCTTAGCCTGGTAGCCTCACTCACACTTCCTGTTTGCCTTTGGCCAATCAGCTTTTTATTAAACCCAGAGGTGGGACAAATATTTACAACATCACCAACATAATCCTACATTTCCCCTTTTTCTCTTTTTAAAACAAGAAGAACCCCAAATCCAATATCCCTTTTTCCCCATTATTTATACTGAATTATACCGAACATGTAAACAAACACAAACATCCATAATCCATTTTTGGAGAATGTGGGCATAGTTCTCTAGGCTACTTCCTGCTAAAAAGGGGGTGCTGACAATCCCATGGAGATCCAAAGAAAATTGTAGGATTATGAATAAGTTTTTAGTGGAATAGTCTGTAAGGCTAGATCATCTTAGTCAGTATCCTTGAAGTTATTTTAGATGAAGATCTCAGTGGAAACTGTAGCAGACGCGCTCTGAATTTCTGAATCATCTGGGACATCTATTTCCACTGGAGACTTTTCAGGGGGTCTTCCTTGATCAGTTTATTTTCTTTAAAGTCAACTCATTTACAAAATATATACATTGGATTAATCCATCAACATTTTTTTAAAGATTTATTTATTCATTATATATACAGTATACAGAAGAGGGTACCAGATGTCATCATAGATGGTTGTGAGCCACCATGTGGGTGCTGGGAATTGAACTTAGGACCTCTGGAAGAACAAACAGTCAGTGCTCTTAACCTCTGAGCCATCTCTCAAGTCCCTTCATCAACATTTGTAATCAAATGTCTTTTAGTAGCTTTAACTATTTTATTTATAGTCAAAAAACTTAGACAAGACAATAACATACAGTATCCAGACACTCTTTGTATTTTCCATTTGTATGTGACTCATTATTATTTCTTTTTACTCTATTTTTTAAAAACTTTCTCTATCCTTTTTTTCTTTTGTTATTTTCTCTCTCAAGCCTTTGCATATTTTAAACATACCCTAAACCATTTACAGGTTGTTTGTTTGTTTGTTTGTCTAATTTGTCTCTCCTGTGTACCTGTTATCTTCTCTGTTTCTGACCAGCTTTTTCTTGGCTAGAATGACTGACCCACCCAGCCGTTTCTATTTCTTTCTGTTTCTACACACCTTTAATCTGCCAAGGTTAGGCTTAAGGATTAAAGGCTTCACTAGGGTGGATGGCTGGCTCCACCCAGCTCCTAGTCTAGCTTCAGAGAGTTTAATGTTTTTACCTGAGGTACTGGAAATGTTAGTTCCACAAGTGAGAGCAAGTACACACTAACAAGGCCACACACTAGAGTTAATTTAAGAGAAGAGTCCCAGGTGGGTGAAGAAGCAGAGGAGCAAGACAGAAGTCAGGGGACAGAGAAGAAAAGGACTGGAGCACATGCTTGCAGTTGCTTTTAAGGGAAGGGGCGTGCACGGGTATGCATCATGGGTCCAGGGAGGTGCTTCCGTGCTGCAGGGTTTATGTAGCCACGCCCAGGGGCTTGCTTCCGTGCAAGGTGCATCCCACCTGAGCCGAGGGGCTCAGCTATGTGGAATGCCAGGAATCCTTACAGGAAAGACCCACAATTATCACTCTGTGGAATTTTAGGGTCCATATAATCATCAAGTAAAGCACTGCTATCTGCTGCTCATTAACCCCAGTTAAGTATTTGGCTGCAAAGCCTCTTAAAAGACTCACAAGTGTTTAGCCTCTAAGGCCGAATCAGGGAAGTCTCATTTTAAAAAGCCACGCCTCTACTTGCCTCCAGCAAACAGAGATGATCCAAGAAAATGCTGCCGCTACTAAGAATCAATCTTTTACTGTTTTCTTTTGCCTGTGAAAACAGAAACCTTAAATTCGCCACATACAGCTTGTTTCTTATACCAATTCTTCTCTGAGACTTTGGGAACCAGCCTTGGTTTAAGCTGCCTGCCTACCAGACCTGCCATTTTGAAATTCAAGCCCGCATGCCTCACCAGGGTGTCTCTGCACCACAGCTCCTGTGAGACACACAACTTAGAAACTGTTTTTGGCCCTGATTCTGTGCTCTAGGACTGCTTTTAATCTTTCTCACACTTTGTGTGGGTGTATATCACCCATGTTCAGCAGCCATTTGTTGTTACCATCAAAGGCCATGTGGATGCCCCTAAAGCCACTTTGCTGAGCAAGCCCCATTTCTTCCCCATGGGAGAGCTAGCCCCAGTGGCCTGGGAGGGGGCCACTGCAGCAGGAGAGTTGGCTCTGCTCTTTGCCTAGGGACTCCCAGAAAAGGCCCAGACTGACCAACTCAGCTACCACCAGAGCTTTGAATAGGCACGCCGCAACATTACCCCATCTATGACCTGGTGGGGTGTATGAAGGAACTGGTCCTGCAGAACCACAACTACAGGATCTCTGTGACTGAAGCACAGAAGGATATCTGAGAGAAGTCTAGGTAAGGGTCTAGTATTGATGGTGTAGCAGAATCCAGAAGCTTGGAACCAGAAGAACAATTCATTGCAATGGACATTTACAAGTAAAGCTGGTTGGGAAAAAAAAAACAGTATCCTGCATGAGAGACTCTGCACCTTCTAATGCCGCTCTGTCAGTGAAAGAATGTAGTGGGATTGTTTTCTGTAATATTGTAAATAATTGTCCTGCCTACTAGTTTAATAAAAACGCTGATTGGCTGAAGGCTCACAGGAAGTGTGGGTGGAGCTAGCTGACTGGGAAAACTCTGTGTACAGGAAGAACAAACACAGATGCCACAGGATGCAATGGAGACACAACAATGAGCTGGCAGCAGACACAGAGGAAAGAAGCTGAAATGCTGCTCTGAGAAAAGGTATCAAGCCGCATGACTGAACAAGTTGGGTTGAGTTCAAATGAAGAATTTAGAAAATTATATGCCTAGGCCCTATGTCAATCAGTTTAAAAATAATACAAATGTCTATGTGATTCTGTGGAACTACATGTCAGCAAGTCAGAACCTAAGGGCTAAGACCAGATAGTCTGGGCCAGAAACCTCATACAACAAACAAATATGTGATGGAGAGGTGGGTGAGAGGGAAAGCAAAGGGTTTTGTTTTGTTTTTTCTTTTTTTGAAGGGGCTGTGGGGATGGAAGGTAGACATGGAAGAACTAGAAGATGAGTGAGATTGAGGTCTATGGTGTGAAATTCTCAAAGAATCAATTTTTAAAATGTGATATTAAAAAAAGAAGAAGAAAAATTCAAAAACAACTTTCACCTTAAGTGCAGGACTTCAATAAATATCACGGTCCTGGACTGCAAGTCAGTGCTGCCTCTGCAACAGCAAGTGCCATTGTGTTGGCTATGAGCACCTGTCCAAGACAGTCCTGAATTTTCTCTACAAAGAGCACACAGCTAATATAGAAGGCAGACAAATAATACCACACTGAAAGCAAGACAGAGATAAGGGGCAGCGGAGAAGTGGCTTAGAGATTAAGAACTACTCTTACGGAGTGCCTGCATTCAGTTCCCAGCACCCATATGGCAGTTTAAAACCATCCACAATTCCAGAGAGTCTAACACCCTCTTTAGGCCTCTGTGGGCACTGCATGTACATGGCACACAGACATACAGACTGGAAAAACACTCATACACATAAGATGAAAATAAACAAGTCTTTAAAATAAAATAAGGGAAAAAATGTTATGGAATGGGCAACAAGATCTATGAGAAGAGAATAAGCCAAGATCATGAGGGAGAAAATGTCAAGTCCTTGGGTCTGCCTTTACACCAGTTTAAAGGAGACAGTCAATAAAAGGAAACAAAGTTTAGCACACACCAGCTTCCTTCTCTGGTTATTCAGTTCCCATCTGAACTGCCTTTCATACAGCAAAAGACAAGTGACACACAGTGCAAGGTTACTAACAACCATCCGCTCATTCGTTTAGCTTTCACTGAGATTTCTTTTCATGTACTTTTATTCAGAAATTAAAAAAAAGTTTTTCTAATTAATACTTTGAAAATTTTAGACATATATGTCAAACCTTGCTATTACTCTCACCTCCTACTTTCCCGCCTCGATCAGCATTTCCTTTGCCTACACGTCTCTTTTCTATATTCATGCATTTTTTGAGACCCAGTGGATTTAAGCAGGGCCATCTCTATGACTGAGAGTTTGGAGCTCTCCATTGGATGTCAGTAGGTTTCCTATTGATGACAGTGACTACCCAAGTTCTAGACTCTGTCAGTGGCCACTCTTTCAGTGGAGGGAAGGCGAGGGCCTCTTGAGTACCTCCCCATTTATGGTTGTCCATTGGCAGGAGTATTCTTACACAGATTCTTTGTAAGTGCATTGTGATCTGAGTGACTATAACATGTCTAGAAGATGGCATCCAACGGCTCTTCTTTCTCTCTTCTGCACCCCTCTTCCATAATGTTCTTAGAACTTGAGAAGGGATGAAATCAATGTCATGTTTAGGACTGAGCATCCAGTCTTCATGTGTCCTCAGCCCTTGGAGCAGTTATATGTCTCTGCATCATTGCTCTGTGTCAGGAGCTGTGGAATCCTTGAGTAAGTGTGAAAAACATAGCTGCACTCCTAACTGAATGTGTATTGTTTGGCATGGGCACAGCCATGTCAGAGACCCACAAGAAATTAGCAAAGGCTTCCTGGGGGCCAAATAAAAGTATTTAGGAATGATTGACTGTGGTGGAATGTTCTCTGTACGCTGTAAGTAAAGGACTGTTTTGGCCTATGCACAGCACTGTAGAAGTGGGTGGAGAATCAGAGGACAGGCAGGTAGGAGAAGGGCGGAGTTAGTCAGTCTCCATCCGAAGGAGAAGAACAGACATGTAAGAAAGACAGGTGAGCCACGGCTGGCCACGTGGCAGGTAGAATAGTAGAAATGGGTTGAATAAAGATAAAAGAGCTAGCTAGTAATGTGCTTAAGACATGGGCTAAACAGTATAAAGTATGTAAGTGTCTGATTCATTTCTTTGGGGGACAAAAGCCGCCGTAGGCCAGTTTCCAAACCTCCAGGCCCAAACAGGCCGGGGAAACCTACTACAACAATTGACCAGTGTGCAAAACCCAGAAACTGTGGCTTCCTCATTCTGAATGTCAACACACTAAGATGCCCTACTGAGACAATCTATGTCTCCCCGTGACTTGCTGTAGCTCCCAGTTGCCACATAATTGGTGCCGCCCCCTCAGAGTACACATAGTCTACCTGACCCAACTTTTCTGTGTCCATGTCTGTGTTTCTGTCCTTTCTTCATTCCCTTGACAGCCCAGTCAGGTTTTTACACCCAAATCAAACATAACATGATAGCTTTTACTACAAAGAGAGGCTTCTGTAGCTAATAAGGCTGAGAGTACCACTTATCTGTGGGCATATATATAATTAGTTATAAGGTAGTTTGGTGCTATGCCAATTTTACTAAAACTACATCATTAGGGTCTTCCTTATGGCTTATTACTTTTCCAGGCATGAAGCTATGTTGTTGGTTTTGTTCTTTAACCAAAATTTATTATACCATAAATGTGTCCCTTCTTGTGGACAGGGCCTGAATTCCAATCACAGAGTGGTTGGTTATTTCTCTAACAGTCATGCCACTATCACACAGTTGGGCACATTCTGTCTGGTATATTGGTTCTGTAGCTTTTAAAGTTTACAGCTAGGTCTGATTATCAGAGCCTTTTCTTCCTCAACAGCCCACATAGCACATTCTGGTGTTATGAAAGCTACTCAGCTTCCATTTCAGTTTGAGCTTGGTTTCTCTCTCTCTCTGTCTTGTAATCAGTGCATGCACTGTCTTCAGCAATAGAGTCTTGTCAGCTAGTTCAGATAGACAGCCAAAAGAAGAAATAACAAGACCTTGTATTGTTTGGGAGGGAATCTAGGACCTTCTTGGCCAACAACTCTTAAAAAAGGTTATCCCACATCTGACATTGGGATTTTTATTTAATAATTCATAGCTTTTATAAAGTTTATTTTAGCTTTATTTATGTGCATTGGTATGAAGGTGTCAGATCTCTGGAAAAGGAGTTACAGACAGTTGTGAGCTGCCATGTAGGTGCTGGGAATGGAATACCAGTCCTCTGGGAGAGCAGCCAGTGATCCCAAACCCTGAGCCATCTCTCCAGTCCCAATTCATACATTTATAAGCAACCTTATTTAGCATTTCAGGGTGGTGCTCTTTAAACTGTTATGTTGTTTTCAAGTTATGGTTTTAAAATTGAGTTACAACTAGTATTTCTGTATGACTTGCTCATACATCCTTTTACTTTGTTATCCTTCCTCCATCTCTCTCTCATCCCTCCTTACACCTTTCCACCCCCCATATTCCTCTCCTCTATTTCCATATCACCTATGTCCGACTGTCCACCCCCCTCCTTGAAGGGACACCACCACCCATGGCTTCCTTCTAGTGTTCTCAATTCTGAAGATACAACAGACTAGAAGTTTCAAGCTAGGGCCCCACAATGGAGAACATGAGACACTTGTCTTTCTGTATCTAGGTTACCTCACTCTGGATGATTGTTTCTGTCTTCATCTATTACCAGCATATTTCCTAATTTGGTTTTTTTTAGCTGAATAAAATTTTTTGGTGTCTGTGCACTATATTTTCATTATCCATCAGCTGATGGACTTCGAGGCTGACTCCATTTCCTAGTTACTATGAATGATGAATGTGGATAAGCATGTGGCTCTATGGTAGGATATGGGATCTTTGGGGTAGATACTCAGAAGTGGTACATATTGTTCAGATTAGCTCTATTTCCAGACTGTACTGATTTCCATAGTAACCAGCTCCAGTTTTCACTCCCACCAACAGTGAATACAGGCCCCTTTCCCTTCTTCTTTGTCAGCTTTCAGTGTTGTTTCTTGATGACAACCCTAAGACTTGGTAAGGTGGAATCTCAAAGTGATTTTAAATAGAATTTCTCCAATGGCAAATAGTGCTGACCACTTTTTAAATGTTGACCATCCATTTACGTTTTTTCTGTGGAAAACTCTGGTCAGATTGACAGCACATTTTTTTTATTATTATTATTGGTTTCTTGATGCTTTTTATTGTTATTGCTTATATATTCTAGATATTAATCCCCTCTGGGTTATATAACTGATAAAGAACTTCTCTTATTCTGTGTACCTTCCCTTGACTCAATTAACTATTTGCTCACCGTATAAAAGTTTGCTCAGTTTATCTGAGGTCTCATTTTTCAATTATTGGTCTTAATTCTGAGTGAATGATGACCTCTTTAGGAAATTCTTAGCCAAATCTACATGTTGTAACATGTTCTCTATCATTTCTTCTCATTCAGAACTTTTCAGCATTAAATATAAAGCTATATAATTAAATAACATCATCTCATGTTGTCATTGGGAATCTCCTCTCCTGTCCCACCCATGCCTCCCATTCCAGACCACACCCTCAGAAAGCCCGCCAAGGGTTGGCTCCTCCCCCCAGAGGGGGGTGCTACTCAAGACCTTGCCTACAAGATATTTAAGACCTGCCCCCTGGACCCCTGGCATGATTTCTGCTCTGCTCCCCTTCCTCTGATAGTCACACTGGAGTTGCTTTGCTCAGATTAAACCTGGTCTTATTAATTCAATTTGATTTGGTGTACTGCGTTGGCAGAGAAACCCATTACTGGAATTTTCAAAATGCTTATCAGTAAATTTATTTACACCTTTTCAAAATATTCATCAAGCCTCTTTGCACAAATAAGGTAAAAAGAAAATTTTGCATCTATGAGATGGCTCTTGCCCCAAGTGTCACCTGATACACACACACAGATGCTGTGACATGTTTGCATATCTGCACCATATGTGTGTGCACACACTCAGGCACATACACAAATAAATTAAATAAATTAAATTTTTAAATGAGTTGTTCCTGTGTCAAGTGGGGGAAACCCAAGCTGCAATGCATTTCAACAAAGAAAGCTACAAAACAAGAAGTCCTCTAACTTGTTTTTATTTCATTTTAGAATCTCTGTTTTAAACACTTCTGGGTCCTCTCCTATAGTCCGTGGGATTTTTCTAGTTTCTCTGATTAAATTAAAGTTCAAAGATGCTCAGACAGCTGCAAGATTGGTTGAGTGCCAGGTGGATAATAATATTCTCTATAACCAGATACAGTCACTTACAAATGGTGACCCTGTTTTAAAAGGAAATTCCTGCTCCCTTCACTTCAGTGCTTCCCAGGTTGTTGAGTTATTGCAACTGTTTATTAAAATTTCAAGTCATTAGTAATATGGATTATCTATGTAATTTCTTTTATTGACAGAAAAAAAAAATCTTCAAACAATAGCACCATAGTATGATACTACTTAAACTTAGCACTTGGGGTGAGAAAGAAATAATAGGCACCGAGCATGCATCTGTAGTCCCACCACTGGGGACATGGAGAAAGGCAGATCTCTGTTGTCAGCTGGTCAGTAAGCCTGGTCTACTGGGCTAGTTCCAACTGAGTAAGAAAGCTAGTCTCAAAAGCAAAACAAAAAGAAAGAAGAAGAGAGAGGAATAAAAGGTGGATGAGACCTGAGGAATAATACTCCAGATTATCTCCTGATCATCACACACATATTCACACATGTGTCCCTGAACACACATACACACATGCAAAATGAACAGGTAACCGTTTTCTTTTCAAAACAAATTCTTTGCTCCCATCAGACTGATGAAGGTGTTAAGTAAAGAGAAAAAGGCAGTCCAGGGAATAAAAAGGAACAAAGGTAGCAACCACTAATCCATATCTGCTCCAATGTTGCTGCCTTTTGAAAACTCAAACTTTTTCAGATGAGTTTCAGCCTACCCCTCATCTCTCTCCACTACATATTCCTATCAATTTTTACTTCCCTTTGAAAGAAAAACAAGACCCTGACACTCCACTAGTGAGTAGAAACATGAGGCCCAGATCCCTGTCTCCAAACTTGCCGTCCTGTCATTCTCAGACACCTCTGTCTCCTCCCTGGAGTCCTCTTTCTTCAGAAGACAGCATAAGCCCTTTGAGCTACTAACTCACGTCTCTCAGCTCAGTACCCTCCATCCATCACGGACCCTGGACATGTAATATGCACACTAAGAACACTTCCGGTTCACGACAACTTTATTTCACATTCCTGGTTCCAATAAGAGGTCACAGGTATCAGCAGCTAAGGTCAGTTTAAGACACTATGTCTGTCACAAACTGTCTGCATTCAGGGTCCTTCCAAGCCCACATGTTCCTCAACATAAACTGAAGTTCTCAGTAGACAAAGCAGTGGCTCTCTGTGGACAAAGTTTCTTAATCTTGAACTTGAAAAGGGGGTTGAGAAATTATATATATAAAACTGATTGAGGTTGTCTGGGGACACTGTTATACACAGTACTCCCTCATTCAAACGCTCCCCAATCTTATAACATCCTTTTTGTTACCTTCTTAGTTTGCCCTTAGTTAGCAGAAACCAGGATGGTCTCTGCAATCGGAACTAGTAAAACCCATAGTAGCAGTAACTGGGTGAACTGAGGCTGAGGCGTGCACAGAAGTAACTCAGACCCCCAAAGACACACCAGCAGCTCAGGAGGGAAAGCCTGGCTTTCTAAAGCAGAGAGCTGAGAGACCAGTAAAACCAGCCCAGTGTCTGGAGTCCTTCAGGTTTCCCGGTTTTAAAACTCAGGTTTAAAAAGCTACTGCTGAGCAGGATCGGGTTACACGTGCCAGCTGCCAGCAACTTCACACTTAACCCTTTCCTGCCCGCCGCCGCCATCTGGACCGCAGTGTACTTCTTTTAGAAAAGACGCCACCGCCATCCCTTCATTCTCCAGTGTTTCTTCCCCATACCAGAGTAACGGGCCAAAGCCCCAGGGGAAGAGACCCGCACCCACAGTGATTTCCACGCCTCAGCTTCATGCCTGAAGGCCTGTGTGTATGTGTGTGTGTGTGTGTGTGTGTGTGTGTTATAGTTCCACACAGGACAGGATTCATGGGGAATGCTTCGTGTTTTTAAATAAACAATGGCTCCAACCCCTTGGCAAGCACAATAGCATTAGGTAGTCCAGCTAGTAGAAGGCTGACATGAATCTTGTTTCAAAATCAAGAGACTGATGAATTCATTGGCTCCTTCCTTCATTTAGACAATGCGTCATTCATTCCTTATTATTCTTTTTGGTAGTGGCTGTGCTGGGGATGAACTCATAAGCACTCTACTACTGGGTTACTTGGACTTTTTGTTTTGTTGATGTTGTTGTTTTGGGTTTTGGTTTGTTTGGGTTTGGGGGGGTTGTTGTGTTTTGTTTATTGAGACATAGTCTCCCTACGTAGCTCAGATCAGTCTTGAACTCATGCCTCACCCTCACCCCAAACCTGCTTCCTGAGCTATGGGACTACAGATGTGTACCTGGGAGTCAATAGCCATTTTTGAAGAATATTATTTTTTTTCCTTTCAACTGTGACTGAAGAAAAGGTTTGAGACATTTTTTGCTTAAGATCCAATACTGACAAGATCCAAGTCCTCTCTCTTGGAAATTATCTTTGAAAGTACCAGGGAAGAATGCCTTCTTGCGGCTAATTGCCAGAAAATTCTATAGGAGCATGTGTGCAAGTATCTGCAGAATGTGGATATACAATCCCAAATATGTGTGCACCAAGAGAGAGTAGATGACACAGAAGTGCCAGCTTTGGCATCAAACTATCTGAGTTCTTTTTCAGGTTCCTCTGGCCTCGGGCTCTATTTCTGGTTCCTTTGATAAGTCTGGAAGGGAAACACGGGCCTGGGCATTTAGGATGGGAAGGTCGGAACTAAAGTTTTGAATTCCCCACTTTTACCAGGGAACATTTCGGAGGGTGCTCAGTGTTGTCCTGGGACCGCCTCCGCTGGAAGCTGTTAGAGACAGATAAGCTCTGCCTTGGTTATCTTAAGAGGTGTGGGGAGGCTGCGGTTTGTGGTTATCATTTTCTGGTTCTGAACACTGAACGATTTCTCCATGATCATCAATGGTTTCCTGGTTGCCAGCTCTGCCTATACAGATTTATTGTCTCAATTCTTCCAGAAAGAAAAAGCTCTTCTGGAAAAATGGGTCTTTGTCTAGGAACTTGCCTATCGAGTTCTTCTCTCCATGGAGAGGTTGCAAAGCCAAATTTCAGGTCCTCTTGCTGACACGGGACAGAAACATAAAACAGGGGTCTGTTACTATAATGCCTCACTTTTCCATGATGAATCATCAGTAATGGTAGAGGAGGGAACACTGGACACATTTAAGTGTAGGCCTCCCTCCTAGTGATAAAAAGTCAGGGAATTTGTTCAATGTGATCCTCCCACAAGCATCATGGTAGCAAGCATTAGCATACCGGCAATTCACTAGCTTAATATTCACAGCAACCTGTCAGCAACCCTGGTAATATTGCACAAGGCCAAAACAAAAACTCAAAGCCACATCCAGCCCCCTGCCTATATTGTAAATGAAGTTTTACTGAAACAACAGGCATGCCCATTATGTAAGTTATTTTGTAATACACTAATACAAATAGTTGCAAATACCTGTCCTTTGCAGATAAAGTTTGATGACTGTCACCCTCAGCGGTAGGAAGAAGCAGGGCTTGGTTTGAAACTGTCTCCAGACACAACTCAGAACTCAGACATGAACAAGCATCAGGTCTCCAGCCTGTGGGAGTCTCGTAAAAACTCTCTTGTTCCCATATTCCTAATTGCACATCTTTTGTTAAAAAGAGATTCTTGATGTGTATTTCTAGCAATATGACATTCTATCTGGACATCCTTTCCCTAAAAAGCACCTTTAAAACACTGGACAAAATGAGTAGTGGATTTAACAGGAAATTAAGTTATCTTAATCCTCTGGAGTCAAAAAGGAATAAAGCCAAAAGAGCTGGAGAGGCTCACCCAAACAGGCAGGGTACCTACCCTAAGGGCATTTGCTGATGTTTTGTAAATTAGACCATTCAGTTTTAACTACACCTGAGGAAGGGGCACTGGGGAGTTTTGCAACAAGGCAGGACAGTGTCAGCTTGGAGCTGTGGAATGATTCCCCAAAGGCCCACATGCCCAGTAAAAGAGTAATATTTGCTAAGCAAAGAAAGCCAGCAAGGAAAATGTTGTGTCTCAACCTTAATTTTAGTTGGACGGAAAAAAAAAAGTCTCTCTCCCACCCCCAGCAGAGGTAACACAGCAAATTCACTCCACGTATCTATTCCAAA
This sequence comes from Sigmodon hispidus, assembly GCA_004025045.1. Lineage (NCBI taxonomy): Eukaryota > Metazoa > Chordata > Mammalia > Rodentia > Cricetidae > Sigmodon > Sigmodon hispidus. The sequence continues at coordinate 36,369 of PVIH01014290.1, read as the reverse complement.
AGTATTTTAAGCTAAAACATATTAATCTGGAATTAATGAAAATAGAATTCTCTCCAACCCAAGCCTCATAAAATTTTCAGTGAAAAAAAAAATGAGCTTGTGATTAAAAAAAAAAAAAATCACAGAACTACTCACAGAGTGAGGTATCAGAGTTAGCAGAAGCATCGAGTGTCAGAATCAGCTGCATGAAGCTTCAGGTATTGGATTTACGTGTGCTTATATGTGGATATGTACATTTGCTTGCCATGACACTCCTGTAGAGGTTCCCACAGGAGTCAGTAATCCTTCTCCATCCTGTGGATTCTGGAAATCAAACTCACACGTTAGCCTCAGAATAAGCCAGAGAAGTTCAAAATATTTTCACATCTGCACACATCCTGGTGAAAGCATAGAATCTTAAAGACAAGTAAGATAGCTTGAAAATAGGGAGAGATTATCTGCTTGATTTCTGACTCCTTTTTTCTTTTCTTTTCTTTTCTTTTCTTTTTTTTTTTTTCTTGCCAACAATAGTAGAAGCCAAAAGATGAAAAGACCTCTTCAGGATGCTGGAGGAAATAGAATAGGTAAGGGGTGTATAATTACACAAGAACAACACTTACCCTCAAGAATGAGGATGAAATGGATTGTATTCAAGGGAACAAAAGCCAAGATAATTCACCTTCAAAACATCTTGAGAAGCCAGGTGGGGTGCACACCTGTAACCCCAGCACTTGAGAAGTGGGGGATCCAGAGTTCAAGAGGCAAAACAAAGCAGGCAGAAAAGAATCCTTAGGAGGCTGAGGATGCAGTAAAGCACTTTGCCTATCAGCATCAACAGGGAGAAAAAGATCTTCAGTGAAGGAGCATCTTTAGAAAATACATAAGGGAGCTGGAGAGATGGCTCAGCGGTTAAGAGCACCAACTGTTCTTCCAGAGGACCTGAGTTAGATTCCCAGCATCCACATGGCAGCTAACAACTGTCTGTAATTCCAAGGTCTGCCACCTTTACACAGTTATACATGCAAGCAAAACACCAATTCACATAAAATTTTAAAAAAGAAAATACATATGTATCAGAAATAAGAAAGTGGAGGCTGGGGAGACAGCTCCATTGGTAACATGCTACACAAGCATGGATGGAAACAAACACATAAAAGCTGGCCATGGATGTCCATGTCAGTAACTGAATAGGGAGCACTGGATAGATACAGGAGAATCCTGCCAGCCAGTGTAGATAAATCAGTGAGCACCAGGTTCAATAAAATATCCTGTCTCTAAAATTAAGGAACAATAGAGAATATGTTGACTTTGGTTCTCTGTGTGCATGCATGCACACGCATACACTAACACATAAAATAACACACACACATTAAATTAAGAAAAACAAGAAAAAGCATTCAGAAAGAAGATCTACATTATAAGAAGGTAATTTATGTGATCAAAGAAGAATGGTAATTGCATTAATAAATCAAAATAAGCATCAATACTGATAATTACGTCTAATTTGTGACAATATAAGAACCAAAAGCAGAATATCTGGGCTTCTAAAGAAGAGACTGTAATAGGCTTCCTTTCTTCATTTGTGTTTGTTTGTTTGTTGGGGGACAGAATCTCACGCTATAACTCAGATTGGTCCTGCAACTCACTATGTTGTTGACCAGGCTAGCTTTGAGCTTGGGACAGTTCTCCTGCCTCAGCTTCTGGAATTCTGGGATCATAGGCATAAGTCACCATGGCCTATTCCATGATACTATTAAAAATGTACAGGAGAGGCTGAAGAGATGGCTCATAAGTTAAGAGCACTGGCTGTTCTTCTAGAGACTTCTAGTTCAATTTCCAGCACCCACATGGCAGCTCAAAACTGTCTGTTCCAGGGGATCTGTTGTCCTCTTCTGGCCTCATTGGATACCAAGAACACAAGTTGTGTGCAGACATATATGCAAGCAAAACACCCATATACATAAAAAAAACTAATTTTAAAAATTAGAGGAAAATGACCAAGAAACAAATTCTACAGGACAAATAGAATGGAGGAAAAAGTGGCAAAACCAATATGACTTATCAGTGGCCACAAAAATAGAAACAAGTCATGGTTATTAGAAAAAAAAAGTTAATGCTTTAAACCTAGCTATATTTGTTACGTAAAAAAACACACTTAACACAGAAGTACACCAAATGTTTAGAGAGTAACACAGATGGAAAAATGCATAAAGCAAATGAGTTTTTCCAATGGGAAAAAAAGCCAACTTCTTGTCTGCTTCCTGGTGTAACCATTGAACTCTCACTAATTGGCATAGTAGAACTAAAAATTAAACACAGAGAGAGGAAAGAGACACAGCCAGGGTCAGAATATCTTCCCACAGTAGAGACAGAATTCCCTCAATCATTAAATATGGTGGTTAAACTGTACGACTCAAAAATAAATATGATTTGTTCCCACACACATTTAGGTCTACATTGATAATGGCTTTATAAGACAATCAGACAGTATTTCAAAATTACTTGCATTTGGAGACAGGAGATTGAATGACTACTAAATCCTATTAATGTCCTTCTTTGAAGTACAGAATAATTAGACACAAGAATTTCAATATAAAATTATGCAAACATATAATTTTGTATAATTTCTATAACATATAATATGTTAAAGATACAATAATAAGTTATTCACCTGTAATGTTAACTGTAATGCAATAGGATTAGGAGGGAAATACTGGGGAAATGGGCGACTTGTATTTTCTACTTATAGTCTATTCCTCAAGAATTTTTTATTTTATAATGGGCAGTCTTAACACCACACGACATAATAATTTCATTCTAAATCCTGTGTGTGTTTACTCCAGAATCCCCAGTGATGAAGAATTTTAAAAGTGGATTCCTGGAAGAGAAAGTGTAGCTAAAATGCTTAAAAAAAAAAAACAAAAAAAAAAAAACAGAAAAATTACTAGCCTAATCAATGGATAACTCGATACAAAGTAACTTCCTCAAAATTTGAAGACGGTGCAACAAAGTGATGCTCAGAGGTTGCTATGGCAACAGAACTATGCCTGATGAGGCTGGCGCTCACTGCTGCTGTCTGAAAGAATGCAGAACTCTGAATCAGACACATCATTCCTCTGTGCCTCTGTACTTTGTTCCTCTCCTCCATTCCTTTTCTCCAAGCCTCCTCCCCCTCCTCTTCCTCCTCCTTCTCAGCCTCCATGCATCCTGTGCTAGCCGACCCTGGGTTTCCTGACTCCTAGTCTCTTTGGGACTCCATACAGCACAGCACTTTCCTGAGGGTAACTTTCAGTGAGCATCCTGAAGAACAGGGACTGGTCCACTTCCTTTCTCCATTGATGAATGAATGAATGAATGAGTGAATGAATCTCCTCAGTCTCTTGTGACTTCCTCTTCATCTGCTCAGCCTTCAATGAAGACAGCTAACAAGACTTCATATTCTGTTCTTTTTCTTACCCTTTTGTACTCCCCCACCCCCATGGGTTCCGTTGCCTTAGCTGATGGGAAATCACTGATGGGAAATTGAGCTCTGGTTTCACTCTGCCTCGTGAGGTTTTTCCTGTCTATATTTCCACCTGCTCTCAGTGGGAACAACATTCCACACTGAAACTGCCCCAAACCAAGCTCCACTTCTTTTGCCAGTTAGTCATTCTTCTTTTCCAAGGTGATGCCCAGTCCAGGCATCATCAGTGCCTCAACATACCCGCCTGTTTCTAAGCTTTTACCAATCCTTCAACTGTGGTAAATGATGCTGTCATCTGTGGTTCGGCAGCATCTTCACCTTGCTTCCGTGAGAGCATAGTCCACAGCATCAGGTGCAGGAGGTGAGTGGACCAAGAGTGACAGAGAGGTAGTCCTTAAGAGCCTGAGCATAAATGATGAAAGGTTTTCCTCCTGGAGTGAATCCATAAAAACCAATAGGTAATGGAAAAGAAAAAAATAAAAACAGCTGTGAGATTCATGGACCAAGTCTTTTTATCACCAACAGCTGCAACGTTTAGCCAGTGATGTGAAGGTGGCCTCAGGAAGGCTGAGTTAAGGGAAGCATGTCTGCCAAGGAATCAGGAGCTGCAGATCCTAGCATTTCCCGGTCTCTTCTGTGAGACGATTGTAATGGTGGGGTGGGCATGTTAGATTCCAGGCACTGGAGTGGCCTTGTCCCAGATACTCTTCTCTTGATCTCAATGAACTGTCCTAGAGACTCCTTGTCTATGCTGTTCATCAGTAAATAAAAGAACCAGCCACACTGAGAGGTATATGGTGTAAATGCAGGACTGTATCACTCCTGTCCCCAAAAGGGAGAGCCACGGGACATGCTCCTATCTAACTGGTACATTGACTGTAATTTGAGTGTTTCATAGCATCATAAACTCTGATGTCAAATCCAGGTGAAATCAGGGAGTTCAGTTGGCAGGTGTACTAGACTGAATGTTTGTCTCATCATATCACCACCCCTGGGTGGCAACCAGCCAGAGGTCTCCTTACCACTATTGATACCCATGGATCCTCTTCAAAACATGTTCTACAAGAGTTAGCATGCCTCTCCCATGAGACCAGGAGTGGGAAGCATATTCTACAGAGTTACATTTTAGGTTTTTCAGGCTCTGATATCTCAACTATACAACGTTATCACTATGGTAGCTTATAAGCAGCCATCAGTCATGTCTACACATGGGTCTTCTGAATCCTGGTGAAGTACTGTTTACAAAAATAGGAATGGCCACAAGCCACTGCAGCAGGCTGTGAATGCTACGGCAGCAACTTAGCATTTCCTTTTTGTGTCAATCCACACGTGTCCAGGGCTTCTCATGCCTTCTCTATGTCCTTAGAACAGATAGGAGACCCTCCACTGATGTATCCCATAGGACTTTGCACTTATTGCAAACACAGAGCCACCCTCCCCAACTAAAGAAATCTTAGGGTGACTTCTTCAGTGTTTCTGTAAAATCCTTGTCTTGTAGAATCCATTTGACATTAAAATTTTTTTTCAAGACAGGGTTTCTCTGTGTAACAGTCCTGGCTGTCCAGGAATTTTCTTTGTAGACCAGGCTGGCCTCAAACTCACCTAGATTCACCTGCCTCTGCCTCCAAAGTGCTGGGATTAAAGGCATGCACCACCACCTGGTTCCATTTGACATTTTTATGATATCTCTGCTTCATTTTAATAACCCCTGTGCCTGATTCATGGTCACTGAGGGCAGTGAACATGTCCAGCCATGTGTGATGACCTGGAAGAGTGGCAGGCACATCAATCTTGTGTTGACTACTTTCCAAAGGTACCTGATGGGATGAGGTCAGCCTGGTTCTGGTACCTGTTGCCTCACTAGTTGTCAACATTGACTCAGCTAATCTGATAGAAAGACCATATCCTCTTCCTACATCACCATTCCACAATGTACCTGGGGAGATGCACCCATGGCTAAAGAGGACAAGCTTCCATTAGACTATTGTCTTATTTTGACCAGTCCTAAGCCAGCCCTGCTATCTAGGCATTAGTTTCCCATTTTATGGTAAAGAACACTGAGATTTACACCTCATGAAAATAACTTCACAGGAGAAAAGGGCTTGAGCCCAAGTTTTTGGGCTGAAACTTTTCTCCACATACTCTGCCATTCCTGAATAATTGAATGATCCACCTCATCTCCTTGGTGAACAAGATATGGCTTATATTTCATTGTTAAGCGGCAAAGTAAAACTCTGTTTCGTCCCTAAGCCTCCCTTTATTCTTCCATTAGTTGCAGAGCCAATAAGTGGCAGCCAACTTCACTGGTTTCAAGAGAAATTGCTGCCACAAGCAGCTAATGGAGTCAAATATTTTCTTTGCAAAAGTGATTGTGGCAGAAGATGTTGCCTTCTGTAGACATTGTTAAGCAATCAGAATAAAGATCATGATTGTATTTCCAAAAATACCCAAGCTCCCTCTGTCCATCTGATTCTTCTCTAGCCTCTCTCTAGAAAGTGGAAATTTTGATGACAAAAATAATTCTTTTTCAACAATGCAAACCCTGCCCTCTGCCCTCTGGGGCCTCCACCTACAGCCAGGGAGTTAAGGCCCCAATAGGAAAAAATTTAAACTATAGAAAATGAAAAGTTTGTCATACAAGGCATTACACTCAAGTCATTGTCTCAAATGTTGGAGATAACTCTAGTTTTTAGCTTAGGAAAGAAAATCTGAAATAGAACAGTTTTATCACAAATGAGATGTTTATATAGTTAACTACAATAGACAAACCATTCAGGAAAGGGAAAGACTGAATAGGTCCAGTGAGATGCATGTGAGACAGCACTTCCGGCCAACCCTTCCAACAAATGTCCACAGACTAGCTCCCAGGCATAGAACAAAAATAAAACAAGACGGTGCTTATCCCCATCAAAGCCACATTTTCTCCTACCAGGATTTCCCAGCGGCTCTCACCATCTCTTCCTCCCTCTCACACCTGCTGGTTCCTCTGCTCACTGTGTTCCCTCTGTCAACAGGCATGCGACATTCTCTCCTGGTTGGAACCAGGAGGGCAGTGGAGAAAATGAAATGGCCAGCAGGATGAAGTTAATATTGGCCACTGAAGTCCTTGGTAAACACTAGACACTGCATATATTATATTGCCTAATTGTGACAATTCTATTAATGGCTTCTGGAATTGATCCTATTATATAATTGTGGGGAAATAAGGCTTAGAAATGCAAAGTATCTTGTCCAGCATCATATAGCTTGTTAGTCGCAAAGCCAGTTCTCAAACTTAATCTAACTTCAAGTTCATAATCTTAACTAGTAATCCACAGTCACCACACATGACAAGACCTGTTAATTATGAATGGCATATATGGCACTTGTTTATACTATCTAAGGAAATACAAGAAGTAGATGCCATTGTGTTCCCATTACAGATGGGGAAGCAGTGACATGTTGAAGGAGTATACATTATATACTAGGAAATATACGTTACAGTGTATACAGTTAGAATTATTGTCTGTAATTGATGTTTACAAATCCCAAGGCTCAGAATGATCGAATGATCGAATAGAAAGTGGCAAAATTTGGACTAGAACTGTTTGTCTCTTCTCTAATTCTGTTTGTCTCCCCGACACTGCACATGAGCCTTTGGATGGACATCAAGAGGCACCTGCCTCATGCCGAAGGTGGACCACATACATCCAAGCCAGAGGCACAGGAGCTGCTGGCCAGGGATCATATTCTGTTAAAACCAAGTGGCTTAAGAAGTGACTTAACGGGGGCTGGAGAGATGGCTCAGCGATTAAGAGCACCGCCTGCTCTTCCAGAGGACCTGGGTTCAATTCCCAGCACCCACATGGCAGCTAACATCTGTCTGTAGTTCCAGTTCCAGGCAAAACACCAAGGCAAATAAATAAATAAAAGTGTTTTTTTTTTTTTTTTTAAAAAAAAAGAATGTTTAAAAAAAAAAAAAAGAAGTGACTTAACATGGTTAACTGAAGGTGTCAATTCCCAAGTCTGTTTTTATGTATAAGGTATATGGAAATCTGGAACAAATCGGGGTGCTAGAGGTGATTCTGGGGAGCAAAAGAGGGTGGCTGAGAAGGGTGGGTTGGAGAGTCGTGAACCTAGACAAATCGGAGCTGAAGCAGCATGCTTCCCTGAGACCTTAGGCGAGCTCACCAAGGCCGGTGGAGCAGGAAACCAGGACATATGATATGTTCAAATGAGTCCCAGAAGGGAGGCAGATGCGCAGGTAAAACTCAAGGGGAAGGACTTTCTATATAGTAGGCTATTAGCTAAGTAAATAAGACTATAGAAAGAACCCAACACTAAAAAGTCAGAGGAGAAAACTGGCATCAAATATAAGAAGAAGGAAGTATCTGGAGAAGCTAATGACTTACTGCTGACTTCACCTCATGTGTTATTCTTAGTTGAAATTGAAACTCACCAGGAAATCCTCCTATGCACTAATATATCTCTGATGCTGATCCAAAGAAAACAAGGTACAAAAAAAGAAGTCAAGGTTTTAACATAAGAAATATGACATCCTTTTGTAGGTGAGACAGGACTCCTGAAAACCAAAAGGAACTGGAGGAATCTTCCTGTACAATGGAGACTGGCCCTGGGCTGAGGAATGCTAAGTTGGTAAGTGGCTGGGATGGGCTTGGTGGTGTCCACCTGAACCCCCACAGTTGGAGCTCACCAGCCAGCCAGTCTAGCCTAATTGGTGAGCTCTGGGCCAGTGAGAGACCCTGCCTCAAAGAAAGTGGTTCCTGTTCCTGAGGGTGATGCCCGAGCTTATTCTCTGGCCTCCATTTGCACATGCACACTTTCACATATGCACACATACATGCACATGTGAACACACACCATCATACAATGCACACACTAAAGGGGGAGATACTGAAAGGCAGCATGCTCCTGCATGGAAAATCACTTAGTGAGACTGATTAAGATGCAATTGCAATATGTTTGCTTTATGACAATGTGACACAAGCTAGAGTCATCTCAAAAGAAGAAACCTCAATTGAGAAAATGGGTCCATAAGATTGGGCTGCAGGCAAGCCTGGAGGGCATTTTTATTAATTAGTGAGTGATGTGGGAGAGCCTGGCCCATTATAGATGGTGCAACCTCTGTATTATTCTATAATAAGCTACTGAGAAAGCCCGGGGGAGGCAAACCAGTAGCAAGCAGCACTCTCCCTTGGCTTCTGCATCAGCTCCTGCCTCAAGTTCCTATTCTGAGTTCCTGCCTTGGCTTCAATCAATGGTTGGTGACACAGGATATGTGAGCTAAATAACCCTTTCCTCCCCACACTGCTTTTGGTTATAGTGTCTCATCACAATAGAAATCCTGAGTCATCAAGGAAGAGATTACTTTGGGTGCCAGGAATAGATGAGGATATTGAAGTTAAACCTTATAGCTACTTTGGTTTAGACATTTTTTATATGCTAATATACGCCATCTTCCTGAGGCCATCACATGCTTTTTCTCTTCCTCATCTTCTTTGCTTCTTCTGTTTGCTCTTTCTAATAGAGCAATCAGCAGTGCAGACAGGGATGAAACCCTAGTTATGTCTTCTGTTGGAGGTTACAGAAGTGTCTTGGACTAGAGAGATGGCTCAGCAACTAAGAACATACACGGCACATGTAAAGAAGTTAAGGTCAATTCCCAGCTCCTCCAGTTCCTTCAGGTTCCTGCACTCATATGTGCACATTTTTGCACACACACACACATACACACAGCTTAAAAAATAAGAAAATTAGATATTCTTTAAAAACCCAAGAGACTTATAAAATGTTCTAACATTATGAACTAACAATGTCAGCTCTCATGTAAAAGAAGAAACATATTCTGGATATAATGTTAATCAATGAGAAAAAATAGACATTGATCTCGATATTATAGGGACCTTGGAAGATGGTGGCCCTTATCTTTTGAGAGTTCATAGTAGCAAAGCAAAGAAGTAACAAGCAAACCTGGTAAAAATGAAACGGCATGTGATCTACAAAGCAGTGTGGACTCCTAGCAAACTTCTCACACACTCATCTTTTTTTAAAAGGACATTTTCACAAGTAATAATGAAGAATCCAATAACTGATTCTAAAAGATGTAAGGCAAAGTGTTCCAGCTAATGAAGATTCACAAGGTACTCCATGGTAGGCTCAACTCAGAGAGACTGGAGTCAGAGGAGGGGTGGAGAGAAGGAACGGAAAATCAGGCTAAAGAAGGAAAGGCCTGAGAAAGCCAGGACAGGGTGAGAAAATGATGTGGCACCAGCAGATAAAAAGAGCCCCCACTACCAAACTCTGAAAACCTACCCTCTGGAGCAAGGACAATAGTTTCTTGACTCTAAACATGCAGCCAAAAAAAAAAAAAAAAAAAAAAGTGATGGCAGGGAGAAGAGAAATACAGAGTCAGTTGGTGTGGCTCAAGCCTGAAATCCGATGAACACTGGGGAAGTTGATGCAGGTGATATGTAAGTTTGAGGCTAGCCTGAGCTATATAGTGAGACCCTATCTTTGCTTTTTGGTTTTTTCTTTTTTATTATGAATAAAGTCTCATTTTTTAATCCATATATCCCCTTGTTCAGACTCCCTTCCCCTCCCACCCCTCCCAGTCACTCTCTCTTCTCCCCATCTCCTTATCTCCTCCCCAGCAAGGGCAGGAGGTCCCAAGGTCCCAAGATGGCTTAGTTCAGCATCCACTCCAGGCAGATCCGCTTTCCTCACCCCAACATCAAGACTGGAGACCCTATCTTTGAAAAGAAAGAAAGAGAAGGGGGGAAGGAGTGGAGTGAGATGGAATACACTACAGCAGAGAACAAGGAAGACTCCTGGCATAATAAGTCAGTGACATCAAGACCTCCAGGTACAGACAGATGCCAGCCCAGAATAGCAAAGGGATTGCAAATGTCACTGCAGAGCCAGCAGAAACATTTGAAAAATTGTTGAGAATGGGAAAGGAAAGGAAGGAGAAACTTTAGAAAGCATTCTACTTTGAAATATGTTAGTATGGGGGAGAGGGGATGCAACTCCTGGAGATGACTTGGATCCTCTTCAGCCCTGTTCATCAAAACATGAATTGTTCTTAAAAAAAAAAGAAATGAGTGTGATGGTCATACTACAGTCTTGCAACAGGGTGCTATCTGTGATGGAAGAGCCAGAAGGTCATCCAAAGAGAGATCTGGAGAGGCAACACTAAGATAAGATAATGAAGAAGCACAGAAAAGATCTGAATTATGAGCATGTTTACAGAGCTGTAGAGCCATTTTCTAGTGATTTAGATGACAACCAGGCCACAATAGAAAATTTAAACCAGAAAGCCTTCGATTTAGTATTCAAAAGGACTTCCAGATCATTCATTCTTCCCACAACTATTTATGCAGCGCCTTCCATGTGACACCGCGCTAAGTGCTTAGGAGGCATGACAGCTGTGCTGCCCATTTCCACTGGTATTTATAGTCCTATGAGGGAAACAAATAATAAAGTGACAGGTAACATAATCGGAGACCAAAAAAACATAACAGGACATGTTTATTTTAGAGAAGGTGAAGGAAATGCCTCTGCGGGATGACATTTGGGCTGAGACAAGGGTAGACCTATGTGTGTACTTTGAGACAAAGCAAACAGCAGACATAAAGGTCCTGAGACTGAATCAGCTTGCTTTGTCTCCAGGAGTGAAAGAAATCGGGGTGACATATTTGAATGGGAAGAGGAAATGTGAAGTTATATGCTAAAGCATAGAAATAAGCCAGGAATCAGGGAACACTCTGTCACCACTGCTAGGAACCAGAAGGCATTCTGCCTCAACTCCCACACCATCTCAGGAAACTATACCTTTATAAGGAAAGGTTTAGAAGCTTAATAACCCTCAGACCTTTCCATGGCAGAATGAATTCCAAAAACAATTTTCTTCCTTTTCCAATAATCTCCTACCTGTGGAAAAATCCCTGCCTTTGAATATGATAAATGTCAGATACTAATAGCAGGATTCATGAGAATTTGACTGTGTCAGGGAATCTTTGATGAAATATATAGACCTTAGGATCACCAGCTTCTTGGGGCTGAGGCGACGGCTTGGTGGGTAAGAATGTTTGTTCTGCATGCATGAACACCTGAGCTCAGATCCCCAATGCACACGTTAAAAAGCCAGGCCTGGCTGTACACACCTGTATCCCCAGTATTGGTCATTGGGCAGAGACAGGAAGATCACTAGGCTTGCAAGCCACCAGTCTAGCAAAAACAAAAAACGAGCTGCAGGTTGGCTGAAATACCCTGCTTCAGTGGAAAGACTCAGAGGAGGGTTTCTGGAATCCTCCACACCCACAGACATATGGAGACACACACACACACACACACACACACACACACACACACACACACACACACCAAATAAACACCCCCAGACCCAAACTACAGATAACTCTTTAAAGTAAATTGTGTCAGCAGCCATCATATCCCTCCCTCCTGAGGGTTTCAACTCCAGCTCACAAGCAGCTGAACGTTAGCCACACCCTCAGACTGTCTGTAGTTGGGTCACATAAAACACCAATGACTGAATTAAGCTTACGTGAGAACTCATCCTGGGTCCTTTTCTCAACATTAAATTCATTTTCATTTAATTTTATTTATGGGCAAGAAAAAAAAAAGACAAAGACACCATCAGAAACATGGGCCAGCAGGTGTGGTTTTGCATATTTCTCTATTCAGGGACTTAGAATGTGGCTCCCTTTCCAATGAGGTGTTTTGTCTAGCTGTCTGGCCTGTAGTATGTGTTGTCCCATAAACAATTTGTCACACCATCCAAAGTGCATATTTGGGGGACAGAGATAGATCATGCTGTATGGTAAAATGTAAATTGTCAGTTAGAAACCTTAACCACAGGTGATTTCTTAGAGCAAACATCTCTTGCCTGTCAGCACCCTGTACCCACTGAGTCATGGATAATGCCCTCCCCCACCCAGGCAGAGTCAGTCTTGAAGACACGCTTGTTAAAAACCACAAACTAGAAATGGATGAGAACTCTCTCCTACAGTAGCAGCTTCTGATGGTTCTTTGGAGAAAAACAATGTTTGGGGAAAAGAAAAAAAGATTTTACTACCAGATGCAGATTTTGGCAGTAATAACCTTAATGATGTTGGAAGGGCACTTTAAAAAATATCTACTTTTGATTTTGTTTCCATTCTACAGCTTGTTCTGTCCAGCTGTGGTGGTAAAACATCTTCCCAGAGAAGGACACACTTTGAAGACTAACAAAATTCACCAGAGAAACAAAACATCTCCAGTAATGTCAGTTACACCAGCTCATAAGATCAATCCACTCAGGCAGAAGGAGGCATTCGGGAACATCCCTTCCCTCAAAATCCAGTACTGGCCTCCGCTCAGTTTTATCTACCATAATTATAAGCTTTTGGATCAGTGTGGAAGAAAAGAAGTCTAGGAAAAAAACATGAAAGGGGGGTATGGGGGGCATGAAAGAAAGCAGTCTGGGCCCCCCGAGAGTCTCTATTCCTGAGTCATAAAACTCTTCTGCTTTTCTCTTCTGTGGAATCACTAGACACTATATTTCTATTTGGAGTCTCAAAAAGAAACAACAACCATAAAGACAACCTTAGGATGATTCCAGCACAAAAGAGAGAAATTTTTTCTTTGTGGCAAATTAATTAAGATACCAAAGAAATAGACAACTGCTCAGTGACAGAGCCAGAGATGACAAACATATCTCAAGAAGGACTCTGCTCAGCTGTGGCCATCAGGACACCAGCTTGAGTCTCCCGTAGGAGGAGTAAAGAATATGTTTATGTTCGAGTTCAGTCAACGGAGAAAATATGAGTTGGGTATTTACCACAGCCTTCATGCAGATTTAGGGAACTATGTGGCATAGGCAGATTTTCCAAGGCAGAGGCAACGCTTTGATCTTCTGGGGCTCTAACATCTGTTCTTGTCATCTGTGCATTCACATGCTCATGGCAAGGCGCCTAGTCGAATACGAACCAGTGCTCTGAGGCTCGAATGAGTTCTGTGATACATCTGAAGCTAGCAGAGCAAAGATGGGTGCTTTGAGAAAGCCCTATCTCATCAACCCCTATTAAGAGGTGATCAATTCCTTGAATTATAAAATGTTCTGTGTACTACTGAACAGTGAATATTGCTTTAGAAATGGACCCTGACTTTCCCAGGGTTGATGGGCCTCGTGGGCAGTATTCATGATTCAAGTTAGGATATGTTTTAACTCCTACATGGAATACTAGTCATTGCCTCCTCAAAGGTTCCCCTGAGTTAATGGGGTGCTGGGTAGCTACATCTTGTGGTTCTTAAGGAACACCCTGTTCCTCTAGTTCCAAGCTCATGCCATTGTGAGGTGTGAGTGTTCATTTTGAAATTCTTGCCTATGGTGGTCAGACTCTTCTAGAGAGGCCACTGAGCCTGAACAGTACCAGACTCATGGGACTAAGCATTCATGATACACATCTACATGGGATGGAGTGCTGGCATGAGAGGATACTGCTCTGTGCCTCTCACCACTCACTGGCTGGCTTGGTGTGATCATCTCTTCTGTCCCTGGCTGGCTTGGTGAGATCACCTCTTCTATCCCTAGCTGGCTTGGTGAGATCACCTCTTCTGTCCCTGGCTGGCTTGGTGAGATCACTTCTTCTGTCCCTGGCTGGCTTGGTGTGATCACCTCTTCTGTCCCTGGCTGGCTTGGTGT
>PVIH01014290.1:0-22125 GCA_004025045.1 Sigmodon hispidus | reverse complement strand
TTTTGAGGAGAAAACTTCACGCATCAAGAAAAGAGTCATTATTTTTGTTTTTTACATATTTTGTTTGGGGTGGCATACATACTAGGGCGCATGTGAGGAGACCAGAGGATAACTGTGCAAAGTCTGTTCTCTCCTCCCACCTTTCCGTGATGTCTGAGGTCACCAGGCTTTGCAGCAAGTCACTTTACCCACTGAGCTATCTCAGAAGCCCAAAGAGTTATTTCTCTCAATTAGAAAAGTTTCTACAACCTTCAATAAGCATTCAATAAGCATTATAAAAATAAACACATATGACCACACAAAACATGTACATGCGTGCATATAGCAGCAAATCTTATAAGGTCCCAAACTGTGGAATGCTCATAAATAAAATGTGATATATCTATATAATGTAATATTCTTCAGCAATAAAAAGGAGTAAAGTACTTACGTATGGCACAATACAAATGAACTTTGAAACAATATGCTAAATGAAAAAAAGCAGACACTGTCACACAAAGCCAGACACAGGAGGCCACACATTGTATGAATCTGCATTTAATTGAATGTCTAGAATAGGCAAATTCATATAGATCAAAAGCAAAAGTGTGGTATCCAGAGCCTGTGGAAGAAAGAATGGGGAATGGCTGCCAAGGTGTCTCTCTTTTTTTCTATCTGCTATTGACATACACAGTGTGTTTATCCATCTGTTCATAGGTATTTAGTTTTTGTTTTAGTATTCTGCTTGGAGACTATTAGTACTGACACCACCATGACCACTCAGATTCATGGTTTTGTGTGAACAAACATCTCCAGTTTTCTTGAAAATATACTTAGGAAAGTAATTGTGGGTCACACAATAACTTCAACTTCTGAGAAACTGCCAACCTTTTTCCAACCTGGCAGCAACCATTCATACTATTTTGTTTCGATTTTCTGGTGTTAGAGATGGAACACACCATTTCACTGTAGCCAGCAACATATGAGGATTCAGTTTTATACATCCATGCCAAGACATTTGACTTTCCATCTGAATTTTTTTCTATTGTAAGGCCAGCCAGATCCCTTAGCAGGTAAAGGTAATTGCTATCAAGCCTGACAAACCTAAGTTTGATCCCTAGAGCCCACAGTGGAAAAAGAAGTGTCAAGTATTACACATTCACCTTGGTGTATGTTTGTGCCTTCCTGCCCCACCGTGTGTGTGTGTGTGTGTGTGTGTGTGTGTGTGCACTCTCTCAAAATTGTCTTCTGACCTCCTTATATGTACCATAACATATGTATCCCCACAAACACACACACACATTGCAAACAAAAATAACTCTTTATTGATGTGTGAAATTTTATGTCTTCAAAAGGAAGACATCTGACTCCATTTTCTAATAATAACAATTCTTTAAATCAATAAACATTCTCTGTAGCTTCTTAGTGTGTATAAAGTTGATGAGGCATTGATTTGCCTTTTCTTTGATGGCTTGTGATGCGAAACATCTTTTTGTTCCAATTTTAGTATACATGCTGCCAAAGCAAGCACACAAAACATCTTTTCAAATATTGGACATTTAAATATTGGAGGATGGTCCATGCACAACCTTCATAAGTTTTTAAATTGTGTTGTCTCTGTGTTATTGAACTGTGAACATTCTTTCCATATTTTAGATAATAGAGAATTACCAACTGTAGGATTTGCAAATATTGACCCCATATTCTCTAACAAAAAATTTCCTATATAGTATTTTTTTGACACACAAACATTTTCAACTTTTATAAAATCCAATGTGCCTTCTTTTTCAGTGGTTTTTGCTTCTGGTATCATATCTGAGAAACCACAGTTGAATCCAAAGTTCTAAAGGTTTATCTCTATTGTTTCTTCTAAGTGTTTAGTTAACCTTCACATGTAGGCCTTTGAGCTATCTTGGTTTTGGAGTTTTTTGATTTTTTTTTTATACAGTATGAAGCAAGGCTTTGGATTCCTCTGTGTACATGGAGATCTGCAGATTCACCAGTGCCATTTCTTTTCAAAAGTTTTTAACCTTGGAATGTCTGTGCACAGGCTTCCAAAGATGTACAGATTTAATTCAGATGTCTTAATTCTAGTCCTTTAGTCTATATGTCAAGCCTGTGCCTGAACCAAATAGCAACATTAATAACGTCAAGGACCTTACCATCCTTTTCCAAGATTGCCTTGGCTATTCTGAGTTTAAATTTGCTGGTCCTCTCTCATCTTTCACTCAGTATCACGGATTGCACTAGTTCCCTATTTGCAAAACCCAGGCTCTGCATCCGTATGAACCATATGAATAGACTAAATGGCACTTCAGTTCCCTTTCTGCCATCTCGGTACTTCCCAAACCAATCCTGAAGTGGCTCAAAACAGGCTAGAATCCCTCAGAGTCTTGTATTCCTCATAAAGAACAAGCTTGGGCATTTGGCCAATTATTTCCATTTGGGATTAATGCCTTCATGAAGCTTAACTCTTTCCAGAGAATGAAAACCAGTAGCACACAGGGCTGATACAAAAGCAGAGTGGGGTACCAGGTGAAGAGGAAAATCAAAGATGACTTGTGTTTTGGAAAACAAATTGAAGGGCTGAGGAAAAATCACTGTGTTATTGACATCTTTTGTAAACTCAGAAAATTAGAAATGCACGTTTCTCTCTGTAGGCTGATCCCAGAGTCCATATTTCAGTCCTTTTCTGTTTATCTCTAATGTGTCCATTTCACTAGACTAAACAGAACAAGGGCTTTCAAGAGTGTTGCCATAATGCAATAAACAACATAGACAACCTGGGACCACAGAGGCACAGAAAGCCCCGAGAAGCTCTGAAAGTCCCTAGTTTAAGCGGGGAGTGGGGAGAGACTGGACAAGAAGCATTTCTACTGGTTTGCTTGGCTTTTTTAGATGGTCCCTAAAATCCTCATGCCAGCAGCCCCACAAGAACAAAGCCCAACAAAGCCGCCACTAGCCCAGCTACCCAAGCCCTGCCTCTGTCTCTGCCTCGCAGGACACCGTCCAGTTAAGGAGGAAGCCAAATCCTGTAGGACAGCCTGTGCTCCAAGAGGCCCTGACTTTTGGGCAGCCACAGAGCCTCTGTCCTTTTGCTCTCTATAACAAACCGTTCTCCAGAATTTCTAAGATGAAAATAACCCTTGTTGAGAGAGGCTGGGTATGTTTTAAAGACAGAAAGCATCAGGAGATAAAAGTACACTATAAAATCCAGAATGGCTTTGTATGGGCTAAAAATGAACATAGCTTAATTTATAAATATATTCCTCAAATGCCAAGCCAAGTTCAAGTAGAGACTAACATGAGATGAGAAATTTAATATGATTATGGACTTCCCTGAAAGCAAAGAAAATGTGTAACAAGGTTATGGTTATACCCCCAGCTGTAAAGTCAAGACTGATTTAGAGAGAAAGAAAAAAAAAAGATATATTTTTAGATTGTGTTTCAGAGGCTATCCAATAATACAGCAAACACTGGGATCAGATGATGTCAAATTAGCTGGCCTAGAGGAAGCACAGATGTGGTACTAAACACACTGCGGGTGTGTCTCATTAGAATATTCTGGAATAGCCAAGAGGGGTCAGTAGAGGTACTGACCATGTAGTATTTCACAGTAGCTGTGGAAAGCCACAGGCTTGCATCTTTGTGTCTAAATTTTTCCGCCTGAACTTTTTTTTAAAAGTTCCCTTTCTCCCTGCTGGCTTTGATAATCACAGGGGGCCTCCTGGTAGTGTGGGGGTGACTCCCTCAGAGACAGTAGCCTTTCCAGCCTTGTTTTTCTCCTCTTCCTGAGCTTTGGCTCTGGCCTCACCCATGAAATTTTTCCTTAGGAGTTCACTTTTCTTCACCCTTTTGAAAAAAGCATACTTCTAGAGATAAGGTCAAGCAAGCATGACTCCCCTAACACACCCACTGCTTGGGAATGACCTTCAACTGTGGATGTCAATCACTTCACGGCCCTAAATAGCTGGTTATTCTTTGGATCCACAGGGGACCATGAGCCTGAGACAGATGGAATCCATAGTAAAATTTAAGCTAAACGTAAATCATAGATTTGCTTTCATATTACCCAGAGAAGGTTCTAGAACCACTCTCCCAACTATTGATACGTGGTGATGGAAGCTATAGATTTAGATATAGATCCATATTTTAAGATTAACACAAAAACACACACAGGAGGTTCAAAGTGATGCTATCCAACACTAGTCATGAGCTACTTAAATGTGACCAGTGTTCACTAATGAACTGAATTTCAAATTTTATTTAGCATCAGTTCATTTAAAGATAGCTTTAAAACAGAAACATTGTACATTAGTTTACTTTCAGTCATAATTTACTGATCAGCACTGCCCCATGTGATTTTAAACTAATTTTTAATGTTATGGTATATATAATGACATATATATTATTTCTGGCATTACTAATACTTTTAGAAAACTATTAAAATATCTCATGAGATGATATTTTAAACATACTGAAATAAATAAAATATATGAGTTGTGATAGCATTGTCAATTTGGCATACTCTAGGTTCAGCTAAGGAACAAGCCTTCATGAATACCTATTATCTAGGTATATTAACCTTTGGGGAATCTCTCTGGGGGTGGTTCTTTTGAATGGTACTATTCCTAGGCTGGAATCTAGAGGAACAGAGGAAGTGAGCAGAGCACAGCATTCATCACTCCCTTGCAATGGGACAGCTGATACGATAATGTGACCACCTCCTTCAAGCTCCTGCTGACTGACATCTCCTCCATGAAGGACTGTACCAAGAACATAAGCCAAACTAAACCTTCCATCCTAAAACTACCTTTTTCAGTATTTTATTGCAGCAGTGAGAAGCATAATATGATTTTGTTTGAAGTAATTTATTTTTTACTATCTTAATGTAGTTATTGGAATATTTTACATCCTATACATGGCTTATATGATCCTCTTTTGTATGGTCCCAGTCATCAGAATAAATGAAGGTCTTTAACCATGAAGACAGCAGAAGGTTAGCATCAAGCATAGGAAGAGAAGTTGGTCACAAGTGCTACAATTTCCATTATCTCTTTGGTTTTTATTGAGAGGATTCATTTCTTTCAAATAACTGAGGACACAAAAATATTTAAAGCTTAAGTTTTTGTGTAATGATAAGGGTAAAATTAAGACATTATAATATTGTTATCTGGCCCCTTCTCCTAAAATACATTCTTAAACTAAGAAGTAAGTACTTGGAGGGGAGCTGAGGAGATGGATCAGTCTGTAAAATCCCTGATGTACAAACATGAAGTCCTGAGTTTAGATCCCTAGTACCTACATCAAAGTTGAACATGTAGACCATCTGTAACCCCAGCACTTGGGGCAGGATGGAGAAAAAGGATCTTTGTAAGGCAGGCAAGTATAAAGAATACCTTAACAACCTGGGACTCTGCTTGGCTTGGGCTATGTGCACACGTGTCTCTTCTAAGCATGCACTTGGCAGCATGGTACTGTTACCAGCATGTAGTGTACACGCACACCCCTCTCTAAACATTGCACCCAGCAAGCTGACTAAGCCGCCCACCTGCTTCAGTTGCACACATACTCCTCTCTGAACAATGGAATAAGATTTTCTTCTCCCCAACAGCCATCAGATTTAGACGTTCTGTTTGATTGTACTCTAGTTATATTCCAGTACCAGGGAAAGGGGGCAGTATGTAATCCAGTCTAGACAGATTTAAGGTGCATACACAATAAGGCAATACTTTGTCCTCTAAGTGAACATTTAGACAGAATCTGCTGTTTGCCAAGTACATCCACACCTAGACCCCAACACCATAACCTGCATAACACCAAGCTGCAGCCCTCTGACATTCTCACTTCCAAAGACTTCTTCATATTGAAGAAAGGCACAAGATCCTGGAGAATGCCCAGTGTATTAGTTATTCTTCCCATTGCTGCAAAAAAAAAAAAATGACAAAAGTAACTTCAGGAAGAAAAGACAACTGTTGGAGAGCACAGTCATTGTGGTGGAGAAGCTGGTAGCAGAAACAGGACGTGGCCATGTGGCAGTCAGGACGACAGGAGAATTTATGCAAGTGCTCAGCTCACTTTCTCTGTTATATCCATCCGGTCCTGGACCTCAGCCACTGAATGGCACTCCCTCAGGCTACGTGGCTCCACCCACTTCAGTTAAGCTATCCGGATAACCACTTCCAGAAAGACACTCCTACGAGTCTTTCCAGTCTTTCTAAATCCCATGTAGTTGTAGTAGTCATGACAACCAGTGACTCCAAAATCTTGCTACATCTCCTGAACATTGCCCTTACCATCACCCTAGGACAGTGGTTTTCAACCTGTAGGGGGTCTCATGACCCCTTTGGAGTTGCATATCAGATCTCCTGCCTATAAGATATTTACATTATGATTTTTAATAGCAAAATTACAGTTATGAAGTAGTAATGAAATCATCTTATGGTTGAGGGTCACCATAACACGAGGAACTAAATTAAAGAGTTGCAGCATTAGGACAACTGAGGATCACTGCCGGAGGGCAAGGCTCAGGCCCAGCTGCTCCTGATTGATCCCTTATGAGATTTATCTTATTCTCTCTACCATTCATACTGTGTATCTGAATTTGCTCTAATGTGAAAGCTTCTTCTGTCCCTGTTAGGATAATAGCTACGATCTTGACCTCTGAAGTCAAATTAGCAAACTCCAGCTTTATTTCATGCTAGCTACAGGGCCTGAAATTGGGTGTCATATTTATTAACCTTTAAGGCCACAATTTTCTCACTTGTTTAAAAAAGAGAGAGATGCAATGAGGAATATAACATGCCATCACAGCAAGGAACACTGACTAAAAACTCCAACTCAGAATCAAGAACCTTGTATGTCAGAAAATGTAGTATTATTGCTGTCCTTATGAAGCATAATTTAAGTATGTAAAACCAAAACTTAATGTTTTTCCAGAGTCATTCTTCAGCATGTAAGGATTAAATTAGTTTGGATAGTGTTGTGTTAGAATGCTTGATTGCTGTCTGGGGTTGGAGAGATACTCAGTGGTGCACTGCTATTCTTGCAGAGGACCTGGGTTTCAGTTCATAGCATGCACAGGGTGGCTCACACCCATCTAAACTACAGTTCCAGGGAACCTGAAGCCCTCTTCTGGCTTCTGTGGTCATCAGGCATGTGCATGGTGTACATACATACAGGTAAGCAAACACTCATACACATAAACTAAAAAATAATCTTTATCAATATAAGAAGCTTTCTGTCTGAGTTGCTAGCTTGAGTTTCATTGTTTAAAAACCTTAGATGTGTTTTTGCCTTAAGGTTAGGACAGAACGTGCAACAATTTCTGAAATGGCTCTGTGGTGGTTTGAATAGGGATACCCCCACCACCACCCCACCACCCCTAGTAGATTCAATGTATTTAAATGCTCGTTCATAGGAAGTGGCAATATTGGGAAGTGTGGCCTTGTTGGAGGAAGTATGTCACTGTGGAGGCGGGCTTGGAGGTCTCATATGCCCAGGCTATACCCAGTGTAACACACAGTCCTCCTGCTAATCAAGATGTGAAACTCTCAGTTCCTTCTCCAGCACCATGTCTGTCTGCATGCCCCCATGCTTCCTTCCATGACGATAATGGGCTAAACCTCTGAGCCCCAATTAGAGGTTTCCTTTATAAGAATTGCTATGGCCATGGTGTCTCTTCACAATAATAGAAACCCTGACTAAGATAGGCCCAAAAAATGCTTCTTCTAGCCCATATTGTATATGTTCAATTCTGTGACATGGCAGTTATGATCAGCAATGATTCCTACAAACCAAAATATCAGTCGGCTCTGAAAAATGTTGGAGATATCCTAGGACTAAAAATGTCAACTACTCAGTCATAACTTAATTCTTTTTGTTAAAAAAAGGCACATCCAGGGCTGGAGAGATGGCTCAGCGGTTAAGAGCACCGTCTGCTCTTCCAGAGGACCCGGGTTTGATTCCCAGCACCCACATGGCAACTAACAACTGTCTGTAGTTCCAGTTCCAGGCAAACACCAAGGCAAATAAATAAATAAATAAAAATGTTAAAAAAAAAAAGGCACATCCATTTCAATAGTATGCAAATTAACTTTCTTTAACAAATCACGAGATTCTATGTATATGAAACATTGTTTCAAAATAAATTTATATTGGCAATCTTTGACTATATAACTATTTTATATACTGTATGGCCGGTTTTGAATAAAAATCAGGTGGGTGGGGGGAAGAAGTTGTAAATGGAAAACTTTTTTAAGGCCTGGACTAAAGAAAAGCACCATAGTGTGGGGTCAGGGACAGGATGGAAAACAGAGTCTACAAGAACTCTGCCAATAGTCTATAATGCGATTTTTTTCTTATTCATACCTCCCTCAGTCTTATTTCCTACTAAAGCCAATGGAACCATTACTAGTAGTAATGCTGACTATCTTGATGCCAGAGGATTCTGTAGAGACAAAATGAGACATTAGGTTCAAAGAGCATCAAAAGAGATAGGTACCAAACACATCCAAGATACCTTTTCTACCAGCCAGTAAATAACTCAGGTTTGAAAGTATCTAGTCACCCAGTGGACAGGTTAGTAACTGAGATGCTGGTACAGAGCTAAAGGGGAGGTGCTCTGCAGGAGATGGGAGGGAATTGTGGGAATGACATGCTCCCTGTTGCAAGAACAGTACAGTAGCAGTGTCTGGTGGAGCTCATAAGGCACCAAGGGAAATGAGGCAGGTCACTTAGAGAAAGGGTTTTTTGTTTTGGTTTGTTTTCCTGCCACAGAGATCACTGTTGCTCACAAGAAGCAGCACTAGATTCTAGAGGAGGCATGTGAATTTAGGATAGCAAGCTCTTACTCTGCACAGTTTAAATGTAATGTAAAATCAGACCCGAAGTTAAGACTGGGTGAATGAGATGATTTTGCAGCTGTTTGGAGAACAATATGGCCAAATGAGATTCAGAGCAAAATGAACCCACCTGCTCAGAAGAGATGAAAGCCATAGCAAAGGGCCCATCACAGATACCAGATACCCAGACTCTGCCCAAGGGACTACTGGGTATACTATTCCAGGCTGGACTTAAGTGTACACCAGCCTAAATGGAAAACAGAATGAGTTTAAGAGTGTGTTCCATGTGAGCCACGTGAGCAAAATTCAGCTGCTGCTGTTTCATGAGGCCAAAGCTGCTCCTAGTCCCTGGAAAGGTGATTCAGAAGTGAAATTTTCTTGCTGTGCTTTGCCTCCAGCACCCCCAGTCTTCTGGGGCTAACTTCCAGGGTTTTTGTGGTGAATAATAAAATAAGCGATGAAACAATGCCTTCTCCCACCCAACCACAGGTACTTCCTACTCCTCCAGCAGGAGCATCCCAGCAACTCAAACTCAGGGCTTCTTACCCTCTTAAGTGATTAGTAACTTACTCTAGGCTCCCACTGTTGGGTCAAGAACATGTGTGCCCTAAATTCTTCCCTGAATTTGCCTTTTCTCAGTTTCAAATTTTAATATCTATCTAACCCATGCTCTCCAAGCTGGGGGAAGTGGGTGCTTCAGGCTATTTATGAGTCCTATGGGTCCTCTGCGTGTCCATCAGTTGAGTTATGACCATTATCGTCATAAATGTCAACTGGGGGAACTGCTGGACATACTGGCCTTTTTCAAAATTCTTTCACGGTGACTTAAAGGAAACACCCTCTGATTGCAGCTTAGTGGCTGGTATGTAGCCTCTCACATGGCTTCTAGAACACACCCTATGGGCCTCTGCAATTCTTTTCTTCATTCTTGTTTGTATTGTGTAGTTCACAAGACCTTCTTTGCCTTAGAAAGCAGTCTTAGAAACTAGTAGTGGCTGGACATATACACACACTGAAACTTCAGGCTTCATTTGGATGAAAAGAGCCTCACTCCCCATCCCCTCATGGTCCTCTGTGGTTGCTGTAACAAATGACTACAAAGTTAATAATATAAATAACATTCATTCTCTTCTAGTTCTGTATGTCTGAGCCTAAAACTAAGGTCCTACGTCTTGCATTTCCGGGCTCCTGGACACTTCCTTCATCTTTAAAGGAAACTCTTGTTTCAATACTGTCCCCTCTCCCTTCTGTGCCAAAGCTCTGCCTTCCTCTTAGAAAGTCAACTGTAATTGCACCCAGGACATACCCACAATGATCCAAGGAAGTCTCCTCATTGGGAACTCATTATCGATATCTGCACTCCACAGAGTAGGCAGCATTCATGGGTTCCACGCACTGGACCTAGACCTTTGGAGGCTGTGACTTAAGACTATTGCACTGATGGATGGAAGGTACCCAATAGCAAATGCCCCTCTGTAGAGCTTTTTCCTCTAGTCAACATGATCTGTCTAAGGTCAGAGCAGCAGTGATCACCCTGAGCCTCACAAGGTCAGGTTCCGCTTGCATTCCTTTACAGCGGCTGGAGGCTCATGGAGCTCACTACTCAATACCTCAAGAAACTGGTGACCCTTCGCAAGATATCTGCCAGGCCCCTGCCTGCACTTCACCCATTCTTCAGTGGTGCATCTGTGCTGCAAGGGACTCTTTATATGGCAGAGCCTGGAAAGGAGGGTTCTCTTCGGGGAACTCCAAGAACTCACTGTTTCACCACGCTGAACTTATGGCCTATCTAGGGTGACAGACATTTCTTCCTATCATATTAAGGAAAGTCATGTGACAGTTTGCTACTGTGGATCTTAAAGGCTGCTGGGAAAGGCACACATTTCCATGTTCTCCCTGATATAACATGAATCCAGAAAAGGCCACTCAGTTCCATGTTATGCTGCTATAACAGAATATAGACATTAAATAACTTAAAAATTTATTGACTGGTGGTTCTAAAGTCTGGGAAGTCTAAAAATGAGGGCTAGGTCCCCAGTGAGGGCTATTTTACTGTATATATAAAATCCATAGCAAGAAATAGAAGAGAGAGACACCAGCCAAACTTGCCCATACCAGACTCACTCTCTTGACAATGGCATTGACCCATTTACTTCATTCTCGTGGTCTAATTAGCTCCCATTAGTGCCTTCCCCCAACACTGCTGCACTAGGGATTAAGTTCCCATGCCCACTTTGAGGAGAAACTATGAGGTCTAAGCTTTGATGCCAGGAAAAAAAGGGGTCCACAGGAGGCCAGGAGGATGAAGAGAATTCAAAAGACCAGGACAAACATTATTGGAACAGAACAGGTTGCTCAGTAGTTCAGATAGCAGCTGGTCTTCCAGAGTACCTGGACTCAATTCCTGGTAGCCACATAGCAGCCCCCAACTGTCTGTAACTCCAGTCATAGGGAATCCAACACTTTTTCTCTGGCTTCAGTGGCACCAGCAATATAGACAGTGCACACACATGCATGCAGGCAGAACACTTGTACACATTTGTGTTGTTGGTTGTGGTTGGGTTTGAAGGGAGTGAAATCCCTTGGAGTAGCCTCAAGACACACCCAGACACCAATTCTCAGCATGAGGGACATTTATTTCCTCAGGACTGGGCAGAGGCAGGACTGGGCTGTAGCCGCAGCAGGAAGCAGGTAGGGTTTTTTTGTTTGTTTGTTTGGTAGGTTGAGGTTTTTTTTGTTTTGCTTTGTTTTTGCAGGAAGGGGGATTTTAAGGAGAAAAAGGAGGCTTCTGTGAGAGTGAGTTGGTAAATCTGATCCAACAGGTTAACCAGTATAGCCAAATAGCAAATTTTGATGGCTGGACCTTGGTGTTTTGTCTCAGGAATGAGTCAGTGGCCAAATAAGGGGATGGATCTTGGGGGCTAGCTTTAGGAATGTCACCTGATGGTTTCTAGAAAGAGACAAAGGCAAAGCCTGCCAGCCGGTCTTTGCCACACTGGGGTCTGCTAGAGCCCTTTAGGACTTTTGGTTGGTTGGTTTTGGGTTTTTTGGAGACAAGGTTTCTCTATGTAGCGCAGCTGTCCTGGAAATTGCTACTTAAACCAGGCTAGCCTCAAACTCACAATGATCACCTGTCTCTGTCTCCTGAGTGTTGGGATTAAACATAAAATTTTTTAAAAAGACACACATGAATACATTGGCTACACACAGGTGGACATACACACACACACAGGCTACATGAAGGTAAGCATATAGACCTATAGATAGACACACACAAGCAGGTTAATGAAAGCAAAGGTTTTGACCAGGGCTCAGGTCTTTGAGAATCACAGAAAAGTGATGTTCTTTCCCAAACAGTTACATAAACATATCTGTTTACTTTGGGGTTCCCAGACATCCAATGTCAGCCATTTTTACTGACTTAAATCCTCTTGGCTGGTCCATTGTCAGCCATGTTTTAGCTGAATCATACCAGATACCACTGCCAGGGCCATACTGAATAAATATAAACTGGGTCTTTTAACTTCTGTCCCCAAACCATAGCACTTCTGTAAGACAAAGGAGAAGGAAAAAATGGCTAAGAAAATAGCATAACAATGAAAAAAAAATCTCCATGCTAATGACAGTGAAGTGTCATTGGAAGGAGACACTGTGGCCTTCCACCTCAATAGCTCTGGAGACTAGGTTTGTAGTCACGGGAAGGATCTGGAAGTGTCCTATAAAGGGAATGCAGGGCTCATTCCTAAGATTCCCAAGTCTAGCCTAAGAATAGCCAAGGCCAAGCCAGCATATGTCTGAAATGTTTAAAAGCAGGTCATCACATAGAGTATTGTCATCACGTTCTTCTTCTGGACACTGGACAGCACAATGTGGAGCTTCTTAAGAGGTGTGGAAGTGCCCCTCATGGGATTAAGAATTTCCTTTGGGGCTGGAGAGCTGGTTCAGAAGTTAAGAATGAATATTGCTCCTGCAGAAAACCAGGGCTCAATCCCCACACTTTAGGTGGCTCACAACCATCTGTAACTTCAGCTCTGGGGGCTCTGCCAGAGTCCATATGCGCTCATACGCACAGACATACACACATATATATACATACACATATATACATCTGGGGGCTCTGCCAGAGTTCATATGCGCTCATATGCACAGACATACACACACATATACATACACATATATACATCTGGGGGCTCTGCCAGAGTTCATATGCGCTCATATGCACAGACATACACACATATACATACACATATATACATCTGGGGGCACTGCCAGAGTTCATATGCGCTCATATGCACAGACATACACACATATACATACACATATATACATCTGGGGGCTCTGCCAGAGTCCATATGCGCTCATATGCACAGACATACAAACATATATACATAATTAAAAATAATTTTTTAAAGTTTTAAATTTTAAACCAATTTTCTCTTATGCCTAATTGTTAAAGCATGTTGTTGTTATCATCTACAAATTAGAAAAGGCATATACTTTTGTTATGTTCTTTTATAATCAAAATTATTTCTTTTATTAAAATTAGTGCATGAAAAAACTTGGTCAGGATATAATCTTAGTATACTGGATCTCCATTTTGAAGAGGACAGGCCTCAAGAAGGAATGTTTCCTGTGAATTTGTTTCTGATAATGGCTGTCAGTTAGGAGAAATGTTGAGATTTTTGTCATAAAATGTAATTGCATTTCATCACTTTTAATTCTCACTGGGGGGATTGAAGTAATCACTTTTAGTATGTGTCTGAATGTTTATAATGTTCAGGCATGACTGGGCTCAGCCCTCCGTATATAGCACACCCCACCCCAGGCCTCGGAGATCGAGTTAGAGGGTCTGAAAGTGTGTAAGAGAAGACAACACACACAAAACTTGTGCAAGCCCAAACCAGACCACGTCTCAGCATGGGGATGGGAGTTAGGTGTGAAATCCTACCCTTTGCTCTGGTGCTATTGCAAGTTTTTAGGGAGAGGGAGAGGGGCAGACCGTTTTTCTGTAAGAGTGTAGCTCATGGTAAGTTGACCAGTCCAGTGTAAGAGTATACATCTAAGAATATTTGGGCAGCACAAATTGATCTTGATGGAACAGAAGAGGGGGGAAGAAAAAGGAGGGAGGAGAAAGGGAGATTGAGAGCGAGAAACCAAGTTCAGTGCGTAGGGAAGTGGGGTGGATCTAGGAAAAGTTGGGGTGAGTATGATAAAAAATACAAATAATTAATAAAATATGAAAAACTATTGTGAGAAAAGATAAAATGCAAAATACAATTTCACACTATAGAAAGTTCCAAAAAAAAAAAAAAGAAAAAGAAAGTTCCTGTGGAACTGTTTTTAAAATTGTCTATGTGTTTGTAAGTTTCATCTGTTTTCCAATAGATATATATGAACCAATTTATACTTTTCTAAGAAAAAATGCCCTGTATTGTACACATAACTCTACTGTTAGAATTGGTGTAGGTATGGATTTGTGGGTTCATGCTCTTTCTTTTAATCTTAGTAATGGTTAACAATTTATGTTAAAAACACAAACATAAGTCAAGGTAACATAACAGACAAAATATATTCCCCCACTTTTACCACTGGATCTTCACAATGACCCGAAAGCCACGTGTAACTTTGGAACCTTCAACTTCCTGTGCCCTTTGTGGGCAAGCCTGAGATGGCCTTAGAGAGCTTGCCGAAGCCTCCGTCCCCTGCAGACTTTCTTCTTTCTGTGGCTTCTCTTCTCACCTCCATGTAGCCAGCAGTGTGAGGGCCTCACACTCACACATGACACACCAGCCCACACAAACCAGGATCCCACTGAGTGCCTCACACTCACACATGACACACCAGCCCACACAAACCAGGATCCCACTGAGCGCCTCACACTCACACATGACACACCCAGCCCACACAAACCAGGTTCCCACTGAGGGCCTCACACTCATACATGACACACCAGCCACACAAACCAGGTTCCCACTGAGGGCCTCACACTCACACATGACACACCAGCCACACAAACCAGGTTCCCACTGAGTGCCTCACACTCACACATGACACACCAGCCACACAGACCAGGTTCCCACTGAGCGCCTCACACTCACACATGACACACCAGCCCACACAAACCAGGATCCCACTGAGGGCCTCACACTCACACATGACACACCAGCCACACAAACCAGGTTCCCACTGAGTGCCTCACACTCACACATGACACACCAGCCCACACAAACCAGGTTCCCACTGAGGGCCTCACACTCATACACGACACACCAGCCCACGCAAACCAGGTTCCCACTGAGTGCCTCACATTCACACATGACACACCAGCCCACACAAACCAGGTTCCCAGACTTCTCTCCAAACAATGTAAATTATTTCATCAACAGTACTTCTGCCCTTAGGTAAACCCAAGGAAAGAGAATGGACAGGCCCTGGATGCTGGCTTGGATCTGAGCATGTAATTCAGGAAACTAGAGAAGCAGATTATGAACTAAAACAGTACTTCTTGGTGAGGAAAAAAAGAAAAAAAAACTTTTTAAAATTCTCTTTCTACTATAGACCCACACTATTACAAAACACAGTTAAAATGTTTCATCATTGTCAAATTGCCTTAGAAAGAAAAGAATGTCACTCGATGTGTGCACATTACACTCTGATCACTAGATGGGATCATAAAGCATAGATGCTGCATCTGAAGTCACCACAAATGCAGCAGTTGTGGGTCAAGAACACCCAGGCATGGCTTTGCTGAGTCACTGGCCCAGACTCTTGCTAGACGGTGTCACAATGTCAGCCAGGGCTGCAGTCTCATGTGGGGCTCAGGGACCACTTCCAGCTTCATATGGCTGTTGGCAGAACCAGCCTCCTTCTTACTGTACAACTAATGAAGTACACTTCATCAACACCCATCTCAGGAAGAGCTTAGTTAACTTTGAAGGTGTTTAACCAGATTGAGTCAATTTTATTCATAACAAACATAAAAGAGAATTTACTGCACCCTGCTTTATTAAAAAAACATAATTTCATTTGCAAAATTCCTCTTCCATAATGTAACCTGACCATAGTAATGACATTGATTATATCCATTGGTCCTGCCCACATGCAAGACCTTGTCCCAATGTCTTAGACATTGTTTTGAGTTCTTCCTACCATGGTGGGCTTACAGTGAGCACAACCCTTTGGCCCTATGGATTCCTCCTTTATTGGAGAGAAGACAGTCAAGAATTTGACCTTTTAAAGTTCACAGCAAAGGCAGGTTCCCTTCACAACATTCTGAAGGAGGTTCTACCTCTTTGGCACCATCACGTGATTAGAACTCTGCCAGCACCCCTTTACATAGACCAGCCTCCAATTCTAGAAGACACTCCTGTCTCCAAAGGATGTCTTAGCTGCTTCCCTTCTGATAGTTTTCAACTTCATCTAATTATAATAGTCACTTAAAGACAGATAGTATTATCATAGACATATTAAGTCTATAACTCGTAATACTTCAGTTACCAACAGTTGGCTGCTTGGATGTCAGTATAGTAGCAGAAAGCCCCAATTCCCCTCTAACAGAGGCCGAAAGTTCATTCCATTTACCTTCTCCTCACCATGGAAATTTCTGGATCTTACTCCAGGATCAGCCTATAGTTATTTTAATCCAAAGCAGGGTATCAATTGCTATGCAAACCATGAGTTTATACTGCAAAAAGACTGAGTTGTTAAATATAAATCTAAAAGGATCTTTCACACTCAAATTTTGGTATTAAATGTAGCACCCTTGAGAGACCATACAAATGAGGCTGTCATCACATAAATGTTTGGAATTCCTCTTTGAAAAAAATGATTTAAAGCCTATGATATAATATCTATCTATCTATCTACCTATCTATCTACTCATCCATCCATCCCTTTATTCATCTGCTTTTTTCCTAAGTAGTCCTGTCATATAGTCCATGATAGCCCGCTACTCACTATGTAGCCCAGGCTGGCCTCAGAATTTCAGCAGTCCTCTTGTTTAAAGTGTAAGTCCCAGAGTCAAAGTCGTGATGTCCAAGGACAGAGAAAACAGAAGTCTCAGCTCGAGAAGACCTTCTTTTCCCTTTTCCAGTCCTCAGTGGATTAGTGGCTCTTCTTTTCCTCTATAAGGGGGAAATTTCTTCACCTTGCCTGCACTATAAACGCTAATCTTTTCCATAAGGACACTCAAAGTCATACCCATAAGTACTATTTTGCTAGCTATCTAGACTTCCTTTGTCCTAATCAAGTAGACACAAAGTCACTATTTTTTAGGCTGGTCAAAATGTTTCTCAAGTTATATGTGTAAATAAAGATCACAGCCCACTAGAGACAATGCCTAGTGCTTGTGGGTTACAAAGAGATTGTCACATATGTATCTGTAAAATACAGAATGAAATTTTAATATTAAATTCTCATTTTAGGGCTGGAGAGATGGCTCAGTGGTTAAGAGCACTGACTGTTCTTCCAGAGGACCTGAGTTCAATTCCCAGCATCCACATGGCAGCTAACAACTGTAATTCCAAGATCTGACACCCTTACACAGTTATACATGCAGGCAAAGCACCAATTCATATAAAATAAAAATAAATATTTAAAAAAGTTATCATTTTAACAATAAATTATCATTAAATTATCAATACTGATACTGTGGTTTTTACAAGCTACTATCGCTAGTAAGTAGCAGAGCCCTGGTTCAAGTCCTCAAAGCCAGAGAGCTCTTGACATTAACAAAAGACAATTCTGTATTCCTGTTTCCACCATCTCCAACCATGTTCATGACAGAGCTTATATAGAGGAGGCACTATCTCTTCTTGGGTTACAGTCAGTCTCAGAATATCCAACACAGCACTTCAGGCAGCCACACCAGTGAAGTAAGCTTATTAATCATCTCATTTCCCCACTTACATCATCTGATGTTGAAAAAATTCTTCTATGTTTGTTCAAATCTCAGAGACTCTTTGTGATAACTACATGGCTTTGTAAGTTAACTTTACTTACAAGTTAAAGTCTTTGGCTTTTGGGGCCTGGTCCAGGCCCCGGAGTCCTGGGATCAACTGGGAAATAGGAGGTTTCAGCAATGTCATCACTCACTTTCCCCTTCAGAGCCTGTAAAGCATTTTGTATACCTGCCTACCCAAATGAGCACAAGTCACAGAAGGCACCCTTGTCTCCCCAAGCAATCCATAGCTTCAGTCAGCTTACTAAAGAGTCTAGGCCAACATAAAATTAATAGCATATGAAGTAGGAAAACTACCTGAGTTTTGGCAGCTTTAAGCTACATTTGTTTCCATTCATATGAGTTTGTTGAAATTAAGACGCCCAAGTTTATCAAAGTATATTAAACAAAATAAAAATGTGTGTATGTTTATGATGTGCAATGCATTATTTTGACCTATGTGCTCAGTGTTATGTGATTGCATCATGCTAATGAATGTATCCAGCATCCTGCATACCTGCCATTTTTTTGTGATGAGAACATTCAATATCTAATCTGCTAGAAATTTCAAAGTACATAGCACATTATTAATGCCTATAGTCACCATAGCTGCTTTAGGCTAGATCTGAAGTGTCTCCAAAATCCCATGTGGTAGAAGCTTGGAGCCTCCTGGACGGTTGTCTTTGTCCTTGTTTTATTGCTGTGAAGAGACACCATGACCCAGGAAGCTCTAATAAAAAGGAACATTTACTTGGGGGCTAGCTTACAGTTTCAGAGGTTTAGTCCGTTATCATC
This sequence comes from Sigmodon hispidus, assembly GCA_004025045.1. Taxonomy (NCBI): domain Eukaryota; kingdom Metazoa; phylum Chordata; class Mammalia; order Rodentia; family Cricetidae; genus Sigmodon; species Sigmodon hispidus. The sequence goes on along the minus strand of PVIH01014290.1, from coordinate 3,570 downwards.
ATGGTGGGGAGCATGGTGGTTTGCAGGACCAAGGGAGAGAGATTAAGACCTTAGGAGGATACTCTTGAGGAGATGACTCTTGACACCCTCTGGTTCCTAGCTGCCATTAGATGAACTGTTGGCTCCCCCAAATGCCCCCACCACTGTGCTGCCTCACCTCAGGCCTAATGGTAAGAAGGACAATGACCAAAGGCTGACTCCTCTAAACCTGAGTCAATCAATATACACTTTTCCTCTAAATAAATTCATTGTCTCCAGTATGCGTTACAACAATGGAAAGCTGGCGACCACATTGCAGTGCCCGACAGTACGATCCACTTTACATATTTTCAGTTTACTCATTCTCACTGACTGAAATATCTTATCCTTCGTTCAACAACTCTTTGTTCCTAATGGACCTACACCCAAGCACCCTAGTCCTTAATAGTCACCATTGTACTCTTCCTCTGAATTCAGCCTTCCAATTCTGGAAAGAAGTGAAATCACGAAGCACTTCTCTTTCTGTCTGGCTCCTTTCAGTCAGCCTTATGTCCTACAGGTTTGGGATCCACTGGGAAATAGCCGGTTTCAGCAACGTCCTTATTCATCTTCCTCTTCAGAGCCTGTAAAGCATTTTGTGCACCTGCCTACCCAAATGAGCACAAGTCACAGAAGGCACCCTTGTCTCCCCAAGCAATCCATAGCTTCAGTCAGCTTACTAAAGAGTCTAGGCCATAGACTGTTGTCACAGATGATGAGATTCCCTGCTTCCATAGAACAAAGAGTATTGCAGAGTGTATGTGTACCAAGTCTCTTTGTGCATTTAGCAATGGGCACTTCAAGTAATTTCATACCCCTTGTCTCTGCCTTCCAAGTGCTGAGATTAAAGGTATACACCACCACTGCCCAGCCTTAACTACTTCTTCCAACTCAGTTCTTAATAATAACAAATTATTGCCTCTCAACGTGTTCTGGGGCATCCTACAAGACTACCACCTAAAGAATTTTAAAAAAACTTAAATATTGCCTAACGTAGTGATATTTCTCAGAAATGAACATTTTGAACAAGTTTTTTGAATGCACAAATTACTGCAGTTTACACTTCCAGTTAACATGTAGACAAACTTGTTGTAAACATGTTGTAACATGAGGGTAGTTGGAATCTGCCTGCCTACCTATCTTATTTATTTATCTTATCTATTTCATGTATCTTATCTATATATCCATTCATCTGTCTAGCTATCATCTATCATCTATCTATATCTTTAAAACAATTGAACACTGAAGAGAAAGATGAAGTAACACCTACCAATATTAGATACACAGAAAAAGAGATTGAAGAATTTCAAGGCTTGTTGTCATGGAGTGAATGAGAAACTTCTGTCATAGGCTCGTATGTATGAACACTATTTGTGAGGCTGCAGAACCTTTAGGAGATAGGGCCATACTGGAGAAGATTAGTCATTGGAGGGTAGACCTTAAATTGTATAGACCAACTGTTTTCTGTTCTCTCTTACCCCAAGTAATGAGAAATCCCAGCTATGAGATTCTGCCACCATGATGGAGCCACAGCTGCCATCAGCCACCACTGATTTTTTTTTCCTCCACGACGGACTATGTCCCTTGAAACTGTGAGCCAAAATGAACCTTCCTCCTCGAAGTTATGACTTACCAGGTATCTATCAGTCACAATATGAAGAGAAGTAAGGAATACAGAGTTCATTAGAAAACAGCAAAATAGAACTATAGAGAAAATAGTAAAAATAAAATCACCAGCAACCTGCAGGCTACTGTTATATACATGGAGTCCCAGAGGAAAAGGAAGAAGAAAAATTCACAAAAGAAACATATGCATACAAAATAATGGTTTTTCCATTGTTCATAGTGGAGGGGTCAAGAAGGTGGGCTAGAAAAAAGCTTTTCACAGCTCCTCAGTGAGGAACTGAGGGAGTGAATGGGCTGGTGTTTGAGGGCTGGAGTGACTTCTATGGGACAGGTAATGAGAATGGGTCATCAGCATTGAGTCTATCCACAGCCCAGCAGCACAGGAGGACACCTGCATCTCCACAGAACAGCACGGTATTGTAACAGAGAGCTATCTTGAGAAGGTGATGGACAAGTTTGCTACTTAGGGAAACATATTCCTTGGAAGTCACACCAAGTATTGACACACTGTTCTAGCCAAGGTTTACCTGGTGGCCCAAATGCCACTGAGGCCAGCTATCTTAGTTTGGCTCTCTGTTGCTATGACAACACAAAAGCACCTTGAGGGAGAATTGTAGCTGACAATTCCAGGTTACAGTCCACCACTGCAGGGAAGTCAAGGCATGAAGCAGCTAGCCACAGCATGTCCACAGTCAAGAGCCAGGAGCACAGGAGTGAGTGTTTGTCTCATTTTTTCTCCTCTTACGCAGTCCAGGATCGCCTGTCTAGGGAATGATGGTAGATAACTAAGATGGGTTTTCCCACATCAATTAACGGAATCACAACAATCCCTTACTGACATTCTCAGAGGCAACCTTTCCTAGACGATCCCTTATGTATGTCCTCAAGGGCTTTCCTCATAGGTGTTAAATTGACAAGGGATAGAAACCATCAGATGAGCTCACTGAAAAATATATACCGTGGGGTTCAGTTGCAGATATATGTGGAACGGAACTTACTTTTCCTTTAAAACCAGTGGCTGGAGGGGCTGGCTGAAGCTGATCAGGACACTGAGTAGGCACACACAGTTGAATGCAGAGACTAGGCTTTAGACGCCAAGAGGTAAGCCGGTTAGCTAAGCTTTTAATTCCAGCACTCTCTGAGTTTGAGGCCAGCCTGGTGTGCAGGGTGAGTTCCAAGACAACCAGGGTTACACAGAAAAATCTTGTTTTAAAAAGAGAATTGTCTCTCTTCATCCATGGTAAAATTCCCTCTCATTAACTCCGCTTTGTCACATTTTAAGATATGTGCTCAGCTTTCTTGTACTGTTTGATTGCTGGGTGCTGTTAATCTTTACTTTTTTTCTTTGAAGATTTATTTGTTATGTATAAAGTATACAGAACAGGGTACCGGATGTCATTCTAGATGGTTGTGAGCCACCATGTGGTTGCTGGGAATTGAACTCAGGACCTGTGGAAGAACAGTCAGCATTCTTAATCTTTGAGCCATCTCTCCAGCTCCACTAACTTTTACTTTTAACACATCGATATTTATATATTAATGGTACTTTCTTATATAGAGAACAGATAAATAAACCTTGTTTTTTATTTTATCAAATAACATCAGCACCCTGTCCTTCATTTTGTCTTGTTTTTCTTGTTTTCAGAGACAAGTCTTACTATATATCCCTGGTTGACCTGGCATTGGCTAAAAAATCCCAGACTGACCTTGAACTTGTGGTCATCCTCCTGCCTCAGCCTCCTAACCGCTAGGACTACAGGCTTGCACTACTGTTTCTGACTGATATCTGCCCTTTAAATGGAGACTTTAATCATTTACACTGAACATAATTTTATATACCTCCATCACCTTGATACTGTTTTCTCATCCTTCTTCTATTCTTGCTCCTCTTCCCCCTGCTCCTCTTCCCCCTGCTCCTCCTCCCCC
>PVIH01014289.1:0-54511 GCA_004025045.1 Sigmodon hispidus | reverse complement strand
GAGCTTCGATGATCATCAAAAAGGAATTTTTGGTGTTGCTTCCTTCTGTTTCCTCTTCATTGCTCAGTTCAGGTCTTGTATTTGTAAGATCGCCACTCTCTTCTGGAGTTACCATGTTGTCCTTTGTATTATTATGTAATTTTTTGCACTGACGTTTGCCCATGGCTTCAGTGGTTCACGATTAGATGGCTCCTGGTCATTTGTGGCACTCGGATTTGTGTGCCTCCTGTCACCCCTCTGGTCAGGGTCTGAGTCTGTCCTTCAGAGACCGCTGCAGATGTTGGTTTGCTCAGTTCGAGGTGGCGATGGGTAGCCGTGCAGCTTCCCTCAGCAGGAGCTGGGGGTCTGGTGACCTGCAGAGTTTATCTGCCCCTGCTGCAGAGTGCCCTGGGACTCTGCAGACAGCACTTCAGTAATATTTCTTTTACTAATGTAAAAGTCCTTGTATATGAGGCATAGGTGTTCAGAGTTAAGATTCTGTTTTGGTGTATTTTTTCTTTGATGAATATGAAAATCCTTGTCTATATCTTTCAATTAATTTCAGTTTGAAGTTTGTTTTGTTAGATATTTGGATAGCTATACCAGCTTGCTTCTTAAGTCCATTAGATTGGAAAATTAATTCCCAACCCTTTATTCTGAGATAATGTCTGTTTTTGAGGTTTAGGTGTGTTTCTTGTACACTGAAGAAGGATAATCTTGTTTTCATATCCATTCTGTTAGCCTGTGTCTTTTTAATTGAAGAATTGAGTCCATTGATATTAAGAGATTAATGACCAATGATTGTTAATTTCTCTTAATTTTTGTTTTGTTTTCTTGAAGGTGGTAGTGTGTGTGTGTGTGTGTGTGTGTGCGTATGTGTGTGTGGTGTGTTTGTTTCTTTGGGTTTTGCTAGTGTGAAATGATCTATTGCCTTAGTTTTCATGGGTGCAGCTAACTTACTTGAATTCAAATTTTCCTTCTATTACTTTCTATAGGTCTAGATTTGTGGATAGGTATTGACTAAATCTGTTCTTTTCTTAAAATGTCTTCTTTGTCTATGCTGTTAAAAAGTAATCTTGGCTGGCATGTGTGGTCTCTTAATATCTGCAAAACATTTGTCTAGAACCTTCTGGGTTTTAGAGTCTCAATTAAGAAGTCAGATATAATTCTAATAGGTCTGCCTTTAGATGTTACTTTGCCTTTTTTTCTTTGCAGCTCTTAATAGTCTTTCTTTATTCTGTATGTTTATTGTTTTGATTACCATGTTGCCTGGAGACTTTTTTTTTATCCAGCCTGTTTTGTTTTCTGTAAGTTTCTAGTATCTTTATTGGCATGTCTTTCTTTAGGTTGGGAATGTTCTCTTTGATGAACTTGTTAAGTATGTTTTTAGAGTTGGGGTTCTTTTCCTTATTTTATCCATATTAATCTTAAATTTGGTCTTTTAATGGTGTCTCAGATTTCCTGGATGTTTATGATAGGAATGTATTAGATTTAACAATCTTCTTTGACCAATGAATTTATTTTCTCTATAGTATTTTTAATGTCTGAGATTATCTCTTCCATCTCTCATATTCTGTTGGTGATGCTTGCATCTGTAATTCCTGTTCATTTATCCAGATTTTCCATTTTCAGAATTTTCTCAGTTAGTGGTTTCTTTTTTTATTGCTTCAATTTCAAATCTTAAGTCTTAAATCATTTTCTTCACCTCTTTGATTTTTTCTCAACTTTCTCTAAGGGATATATTGATTTCTTGCAATTCTTTGTTGTCTTTTTTCTTTATTTCTTTAAGAGGATTTTATTTTTCATTTCCTCTTTAAGGGCTTCTATTATCTTCATAAAATTAAAAAATATTGTTGAGGTTGTTTTCTTGATGCTTATAACCATATAAGAGAGGAGGGGTAGAGAGAAGATGGGGAGCAATAAGAGGAGAAAGTAAAAGATGCGAGAGAGGGAGGGAAGGAGAGAGAATGAAAAGACAGGGCAAGTCTCACTTAATAAGAGGAAAGAAATGGTAAAGACCAGCAGAGAAATAAAATAGTTACTTAAAACTACAAAACACTGAATGACAAAAAAAGTTTCATTTTGAAATGATAAATAAAATCCACAAGATAAGTGAGGAGAAAACTAAATAAATACAATTAAGACAGTAAGGGCAAGTGAGATGCTGTTGTCCACTAAGCCTGACAAGTCGAGCTAGGTCCCCATAACAACATGTTTGAGGAAGAAACATAATTCCCACAATTTGGCCTTTGACTTCTAAATGTGTGCTAAGGCATAGTAGCACCCCGAGACAGACAAACATACCACACACACACACACACACACACACACACACACACACACACTCACACAGAAAGAGAGAGAGCATTTTAAAGGAAGATATTAATATTAAAACCAGAGACATACAAAGTCTTAAAGATATTATAAAGTTCACTTGAGAACACTGGAGAAACCTAAAATAAATGGGAAAACATCTGAAAACTTTTTTGCTAAAACTGAACCATAAATATAGGAAACCTCAAAACTTCCACAGTTAGGGGTGAGATCAAGTCTCCAACAAGATTCTCCACTAAAAGAGAAGTTCATGGTGGTCACCATTCCCTCCTCTGTCCATCAGATTTTTAGAGAAGGAGCTACTACAATGCTCCACCCAAGCAATGATCTATAAGTCCAACTTGACAGCTGCACAGGAAGCTCATATATTATTATCATCAGAGCCCACCTGGAGCAGGTAGTCCTAATAACAAAATGCAGATTCACAGTGAAACTAACTCAAACCAAAGCCGCCCAGATGGGCCAACTTAACAGTGCATAGAAGTGAGGCATAAATGATAGTCTCTTTAAGTCCCTTAATTTTAGGTTGTCTTGTGAACTCAGTGGGTCATTTGTTGGTGCCACAACCACTCCCAGTGGTCTTCTTTTCATTTTTATCCTCGCTATACATTGTTTTCAGTTTATCTTCCCCAGGACCTTCGGCCTTACGCTACACATGTAATCCAGTTACTTGGGAGCTAAAGCAGGAAGATTGCAAGCACAAGGTCAGCCTGGGTTTTCTATGGAGACTCAGTGACAAAACAAAAACCCATGAAATCTTTACTGGCTTTTGTCTGCCCATGCAATAGGGCCCCAGCTACTTCAGTTTGCTTCTTGAGGCCATTCACAACTTCCCTTCAGAACTAAAATTAATACATAACTTCCACTTTTATTTAACAGAGCTTATTACAAAATTTTGGACTATGAAGCTTCATTGATTGGAAGGCTATTATTTATTTAATACACTGTATTCTAAAGTCCTAATGATAAAAAATTAAATTAAGTAAGTGTCTGTGTGTTTGTGTGTGTGTGTGTGTGTGTGTGTGTGTGTGTGTGTGTGTGTGTGTGTGTAGACTATGTATATTAGACCAGAAGAGAGTGCCTGACTCCCTGGAGCTGAAATTACAGGTAGTTGTGAGTCACCTGGCTTGAGTGCTTAAAATAAAACTCTAGCCCTCTGAAAGAAGCAAGCCTTCTTAACCAATGAACCTTTTCTGCAGCCCCTGCAAGTTCCCTTTGAAAATGGTTCTTACACAGCTAAAGTTTTATGGATGCTACTGATGGCACAGGTGTATAATGTCAATGGACGTAGAGGGACTAGAGTAGGACAATCTTAAATTCCAACTTGAGATAAATATAATGACCTTTTCTCATACAAACACACAGATTTGAACAACAAATAAGGAGACATAGTCCTCTTCATTGTTCATGTTTGACACCCCTATCATCTGCCTCTGTCTAAAGCAATTATCTTTATTGTATACTCCCCATATTGCCATACTCTATTGAATAAATACAGATACATTAAAATCTATCCTAATATGTCCCACTGCCTTGATGACTCCATGAGACCCATTTTCTTCAGTGAGTCTCAGAATCTGTCCTGCTTGGATCCCCCTAGAAAATACTACCTTCCTCCCCAGTAACATGTTTTCTTTGCTGTTTGAATATATGCAGGTTAAGGGCAAGTCAGCATTTATTGAATTTTTCATACCCTCCTTTTACCACTACAAACTCACATTCTAATTAGAGTATCTAGTGGGTATTACACAATAGGTATTTGTCAACCAACTAAATAAATGAAAATCACACAATTAATAAACATAAATTTCTAACTCTTCTTTCTACTTGGCTACCTTTGAATCTGTAATATTGGAGAACTTAATTAGCCTCTTATGAATGTCTCAATGTCCGAGGGGAGGAAACATCACATTTGATAATCCTTGGGGAACACTCTAAGATCAACTTGGGGTGCTAACATTATTTCTTTTAAAAATATCACTTGAACTTGACCTATTTTAAGCACTGTCTGATAGCAGAATTGCTCAGTTGCCAACTGGGCAAGTTTTCTTTCTCTTGAAGTGAGTTGGCTCAACTGTGAGGTGACATAAAGCACTAAATACGGAGAAGTCCCTGAGATCCCCTCTCTGACTAACATGCTTGTAAGCAATCGTACTGTGACTGTCATCCCAAACAGCTTAACAGCATGTGGACAGGGCAAAGAGACTAGCAACATTATGAAAACTTCCCTACCTCCTGCACGCTGGAGCCAACGCAGCCTGTCCTACAGAAAGTGATAGGTGTTATTATAGCATTGTAAGTCACTCAAGAGTTTGATTCAAAACTTTTTTTATTAACTAAAACTTTTATTAATAAAAGTAGATTAAAAGCATATTAAGAGTTCAATATTTTAAAGAATTACCCTTAGGAAAAAGGCATACAGTGATTTGTGTTGGCTATGCTTCTATACCATGATTAACATGAGCAATCCAGAATCTTAAGCCTCAAGTTCCTGCATTGGGGGTTTTCCATTCAGTCCAATTAGTTTCATTCAATGTGTGTTTGTTTCAGCTCAAGGTGGTATCTGATATTGGACAAAGCAGGTATGCTTAAGGTTTTAGAATAACTGGACTTCAGTATCAACTCCTATCTGTGTAATGGTTGACAGTCCATCCAAACTATCTAACCATAAATTCCTTAACTGACTGTAATTATAAGTCACTTCCTAGTAGATTTAAAAATCTCCAGCAAGATGATCACATTACCTTTGTCTCATTTTTTTCAGTCTATGCTACTTGTGACTTAATTTAACAACTATTTATGTTATAATGCTGTAAAATACTGATAAATTATGGTAGTATCCCATCACAGGTGGATTTCTGACAAGGCTTTGTGATCCAAAAGACTTCCCTTGGGAAAATTTTAAAAATGATATTGTAATAGACAATAAAACACATACATTTACTAGTTGGACACACATCATGGCTAATTTGACATTCTCTGTGTGTGAACACACTTTAAGAGATGCCATACAGTGTCATCAGATTCTGATCTAAATTTTCCAGTGACAAAAATGAGTTTTTTCTTGATGGAAGATGTTATAGTCTTTTATAGGCTTAGGATCTTTACATAGTTCTTTTGTAATCATCAATTAAATCTTCACATGGGGAGGGATGCAGTAAAGATATGGCCCAACCGTGGAGTTATTTTTTTAGCATCCTTGAGGCCCTGGGTTTTATCAAAAAACCAAAAAAGGGTAGTATATTTTAAATAATTTATAGCTTTGAAACAGCTAATTCCTTCTGGGGATTTATTAATATAACATGCAAAGTTTTCAGGCTGTTTTGGAAAGACTATCTTACCCTATTACAGCACCCAATCACCAAATATTAATGACTAAACACATAACATATATTACTCATTCTGGAAAGGTTTATTACAGGCTGAACAGCCCTCCAAGGCTACTCTTCTCTCTGAGACATCTGAGTAATCTTCATGTTGGTTGATTTTGTCATCTCAAGAAACAGCTTCCATGCTCCTACTCAAGGAGAGGTGAGGGAGCCTGGAAACCTGCTCAGTCTTCTTTCAAAGGAATGGCTATAATGTTTATGCTTTGTTGGCTACTGTTGCCATGTGATAAGACTTAAAATTTTAGCTGTTCTATGCCCAGGAAAGAAAACAAGTTTGACTCTGGGTAAAGGTACATAGTTGTCTGATTCTGGTAGCTAAAAAATGTTTGGATCACAAAGGAATGTGGGAGGCTTTTTCTATAAATTAGATGTCTATACCTTTTCATTAAAATGTATGGTATAGTGAACAGATGGCTCATCAGGTGAGAGCACGTGTTATTACTCCAGAGAACTTGTGTTCAGTTTCCATCACATACATCAGGTGGTTCACAGTGGCCATAACTCTAACTGCAAGATATCTAATGCCTTCTTCTCGTATCTGAGGGCATCTGCACATATTTGGCATGTACACATAAAAGCAGAAGCACATACACACAAATAAAAAATTAATTTAATGCATGTATCCTTAGATTTCAGAAATCCAGCTATTATTTTTATCAAGTGGTCAGTGGACACAGTCTTACCGGAAAGCCTTAGTAGAAAACACAGCTAAGGTTTGCAGTTGGTGGGATATAGCCCATCTTCATTGACTCACTTGATTTCCTACTTCATCCCCAGCTATTATTGCTGTAATCACACACACACAAACCTTCCCTTAGTTGGATTTATTTTTACTCTCTACTCTTTGAGAGGCCTGCCACCTAGCTCTCAAATAAATCACATGGAGGCATATTATTATTTATAAATGCCTGACCTTAGCTAGGCTTGTTTTTAGCCAACTTTTCTTAACTCAAGTAATCCTGTTTACCTTTTGGCTCTGGGCTTTTACCTATCTCTATTTCTATGTATTTTTTTCCTTCTTATTCTATATCTGACTTTGTGGGTAAGTGGCTCACTCCTGGCATTCTCTTCTTTTCTCCCTCTTCCTTCAAAAGGGAAGGGTATTATTACTATTTATTCTTTCTACCTGGAAGCCCTGCCTATTCTTTATCTTGCTTAGCTCTTGGAGGTTCATCTCTTTAGTAGACCAATTATGTGTTTTAGACAGGCAAAGTAACACAACTTCAGAGTGAAACAAATGCAACATAAAAGAATGTTGTAAATCTTTGCAACATTAAACAAATATTCTATAGCATAAAAGAATGTAGCACATCTTTAACTAATATTCCACACCACCTTCACTCTCAAATTTCAAGTACCTGTATCCCAGAAGTGGAAATTAGTGAAGCAATACATTTTTCTTCCTCTTCCATCACTTAAGTAAGTGGGTCTGAGATACATTATACAGTCTTCCAGAAAGTCTCCTGGAATGAGCCACAGTCACATGGAGTGAACAACTTGAAGTTCATCTATGAAGCTTTTCTCCTCTTTGTCTGTCCCTCAGTTTTGTTTCCTCAGTGCACTTGAGGGAAAATTTTGGCTAAGATTTTTAATTTTATGGGTAAAGATGTTTGTTTACATATATGTCTGTTCATCAGTAGTATTCCTGGTGCCAATGGAGGCCAGAATAATGAATCAGATACCCTGGAACTAGATTTACAGATGTTGTGAGCTGTCATGTGTGTTCTGGGAATCAGGACCACCTTTGGAAGCACAGCATGTCCTCTTAACTACTGAGCCATCTCTCAGCAATCTGCTGATTTTTGCTTGTTTGTTCCTTTTCTTTTTGTTTTGTTTTTAAGTTTGATACTTTCCACTTTATAACAATAATGCAAACTGAAAAATATTGGGTCATTTTTGTATAAAGAACTGATGTGAGATCATCATAAAGAAGAATGAAACACCTTTCTCTTTATGGTCCTAAGTTATTAGTGTAACTCTGATGCATTAAAATAGACCCCAAGTATGGTTAATCAACAGAAGATAACTATGGTCAATTTTATTATGATAAATACAGGTACATAACTGATTATTCATCTAGATCAGCCTTATATATAGAGTGAGAATGATGAGTCATTTGATTATTCTGTGAATGTGCTTGAGGCAGGTTATGTATGATGGGCATGCCATCTGCACAGCACAGCTGTAAATGGGATCGGTCAGGATTCAGTCATCACTGGGGGGAAGAAGTTCTCTGCCTCTGAGCTATCGTATAGACCATTATGTTGAGAAGCATGTCAAGATTTGTGTACAGTGACCATCAGTCAATAAACAGTATTCATAAGACTAGTACTACAAACAGTACAAGATTCTATAGCTCATTTTGCCTCAGACTATGGAACCAAAGGCTGGATATTAAAGTGGTACGTCTGTGGCAAAAACCATATCAGAATTGCTGCTGCAGCCTACCATGAGAGGGTAAGAGGCTGGCATTCAGATCAGGAAGTGCAGTAACATACTGGAACAAACAGGAAGATAAAATACTCATGCCTGGTGGTGTTCTAAATAGAAGCTGAGCTGTGTATAGTTATGAGAAGGGAGGAAGCCTACAGTGTGGATGTCTCATGAACTCAGGTGCCATGGATTCCTTCTTTTTTTGCCACACACTAGAGTTTATTTAAGAGAAGAGTCCCAGGCAGGTAAAGAAACAGAGGAGCAAGACAGAAGTCAAAGAGGGGACAAAGAAAAAAGGCCATGGATTCCTTCTTATCTTATTGAAAAGCACATACATATTTGCTCGTTTCTAATCTTTCTGGTAGAACATGTGAATGCATAGTTAAGAGCTTTATGGTTTTGCTTTTTGTCTTTAGTTTCTGTGGCTTTGTGTTATATTGATTTAACTAAATCAAAACTACGTTTACCAGGATTCACTTCCATGCATGGTTCCATGCTATAGTTATCCAAAAGAAAGTGGCATGTAGAGACAGAGGATGTATTGAAGTGATCATAACTGTTCTTGTAGTACTTGTGTTGGGCTTTGATAGTAAACATACCCTGTCACAAGTTTGCTAGGGTATCTGTCAGTGAAGAGAAGTAGCCAGGCACCATTTCTTCAATGCCAGCCATGCCCCCCTACTTCAGGCTTCTGTCAGTCAGGAATCCATCTATCTTTGTCATAAAAAGTGTCTCCTGAAGGCTCCAAAACTGAAGGAGGTGAGCTTCAGATACTCCCCAGTGGCTCCATTCTGTTCTTACCTGCTCCCATCTACACCCTGATTTCTTTTGTGTGACCAATCCTGCTGATGCCATGACCAAAACTAAATGCAAAATCAACAGCCCTGCATGAACTGGTTGCCTGCCCCTCCAGTCTTACACAGGACTCCCTATGATCAGCTTCCATTCTGTGCCTTTCCTGTTGCATATACTTATCTGATCAACCCATGCCCAGCACTGTGACCACACTAGATATCTGTTTTATGGGGCCCTGAGGAAGCAAAGCTGGCTATTCACTAATCCATGACAGATTGGTCTCTTTCCACTTAAGAGTTGAAGTCCTGGCGTTATGAGAGAGCTTACTTTCAGAGTCACTTTTGTTTTTGTCATCGATTACTCTGGGAGGTATGGAGAGGAAACATCAGGTAAAATCATGTGGTTTAGATTTTTTAGTGTTTCTTATATTATATCTTAAAAGTATAAATAGTTGGGGTCAGGGAGATAATTCAATTGATAAAAGGTTTGTCTGAGGACTAGTGTTCATATCCCCAGAACTAATTTAACACTTGCCTGTAAACCCAGGTCCCCAGTGGTATAGATAGGGCATCTCTAGGGCAATGTGCCAGCCAGGTCAGCTGTGCAGCTGAGCTCTTGATTCATTTGAGAGACTTTGTCTTAGTAAATTAGGTGAGGGAAGACTTCCAGTGTCAGGCCTCTACATGCATGTCCACAGAAATTATGCCTATGCACACACCAACTTGCTTACACTCACCCATAGAACATGTACCAAAACAAAACTATGAGTGTAGGACTGGAGATATGGATCAGCAGGTAAGTACAGATCCGAGTGCCCATGTCTGGTGATCCACAACTGCCTGTAACTGCAACTCCAAGAGATCTCACTTCTCCTCTGGTCTCTATGGTTATCTGCTCTAAACACACACACACACACACACACACACACACACAGAGAGAGAGAGAGAGAGAGAGAGAGAGAGAGAGAGAGAGAGAGAGAGAGAGAGAGAGACTTTTTCAGTAAAAAAAAGTCTGAGTTGAGTTAGGGGCTGCAGAGATGACTCAGAGGTTAAGAGCACTCACTGGCTGTTCCTTCAGACAATCTGGGTTTAGTTCCCAGCAGCCATAGAGGCTAACAGCCACATGTAATTCCTGTTCCAGGGTATCCAATGCCTCTTCTGACCTTCAGGGGTACCAGACACACTTATGGTGAACAGACATACAAGCAGACAAAACATTCATACAATGAAAACATGTAAGATATAATTTTTTTTTTTAAAAAAAGCTGAGTTGCATCTCAACTGTTTCTAGTACTCAAATGAAGTTGCAATGAGGAACAGAGTGATGTTGCTTTTTTCTTTTTGCTGAATGGCTGTCTCCTTCACAGGACCCACAAGAATTCTCATGCTGGTACTTTCGTAGTATATGGTACTGATCATATCAGAATATGTCATTGGGCAAGTTTCAAACAGAAAGACTGGTATTTGTTCCCCACTTGGTTGTTATACTGACATCATTGTTACACATTCAAAAGGCTGCGGTGTCCAGTCACTGCCTAGTTTGTACATATACTGATTCCAACAGCACTGCACATTTGTTGAGAGTAGTAGTCAAAATTTCATAAAGAGTAAGATATTCAGGTTTTCTAGATATTATAACATAAACAAAATAGTTCATATCAAATTATATTATAGAACCTTTGCAAAGTTCTCAGAAAATAAAGCAAAAACAAAGTGTTAGCAAAAGATCAAAGCTGCACTATTTTAAAAAGACACCTAGTCATTTTGCAAGTCTCAGGTGTATTATGTGTGCTCTCCAGGGTTTTCCTTACATCACTTACTGTGGTGTGAAATCCGCTTCCTACTGATAGTGTATAGAATTTGTGGGTGAAGTAACGTGTGAAAGGCCAGATACCTGCCAATCCAGCCCATCTGAGTTTGGAGGCTGAAAGATCAAACCAGGAAAAGCAGGGACGATCCAAGGACTGAATATCTGAGAATAGCATATTGAGCTCAAAAAAGTAATGGAAGAAATAACAGTAGGGGTATTTAGTATTTGTTTGGGTCAATAAGTAAGCCTGATGAAGAGAGATAGTGGAAAAACAGGATCAGGAAAGAGAAAAGGCAGAAACAAGGTCCTGAATAAATCATGATACTGCTAAGGCCTCCCAGACCCATTTGCCCATCAAGGCTCTATTCCACAGGCTCCTCTAAGAACAGAGCTGACACTGTTTGGGGATCTTGCTCTTCCTCTTAACCTGTAAGTGTCAGGAGTTAGAGAATGAAGCCAGCACCAAAGAGAAACTGGTCAGGGACAGGCTTTCTTGTTCCACTTCCCACTATTATAAAGGATTCCAAGAGCTGAACCTGGCATTGTATATTTCATTTACAATGACTATACAACAGCTGTATAATCGATGTTGTTGAAGATGTGAGTGTTGCTTCAAGTGACGCATAAATGTCCACAGCGAGCTGCAAATGTGAATAAGAATGGCCCTGCCTGCATAGTAATTGGTATTATTACTGAAATGAATGAGAAAGCCACATATGGATGGATGGGTGGGGCTGCAAAAGGGTGGAACAGGAGAAACTAATGGTAGCATTGTTTTCTCTTCCCCGTGTCCATTCTTTCAGTCATTGAAGGTGGAAGAAAAGGGATGAGAAGTATAAAAAACAGCAAGTGAAGATAAAGCACTTTATCTATAACATGCTCTTTTCACTCCTATTAATTGTAGTAAATTATACCAGACATCCCCTCATGTGGAGGAATCTGTTACAAAGGGGTAGAAAAAAAGACTTAGTGAAAAGAGTGGGGGTGGATATAGGAAAGAGAGACACTTCAGGTTAATTGGAGCTAAGAATATAAAATACTCATCTTAAAGTGTGTGCTTCAGTTACAAGAAGGAAAATGTTGAGATCAAAATGTTTTCTGTGCAGGATTCAACACAGCATGGGTGTTTTAAAACAAGCAGTAATCATTTCTCCTGGAGAAATCAGAAGCATCAACTCTGGGCTCAGGACAAGCCCAAGAGACACCAATTCTCTTCTCACTGGGGACTCTGGAAGAGACACACAGGCAGTCAGCAGAGGAGCCCCTTGAACCACACAGGGCAGGAGAAGTAAGAGTATGAAACAGTTCAATTGTTTAATGCTTTATTCATACACAAGAAATGCCCCTGAATTTTTCTAGAATTTTAAACATTAGGAGGAAAGAGATTTTAGTTAGAAAAATATCTAACAGTGTGGCTTTTATATGGTTCTCAAAGCAAATGAATTGGCCCACTCTGTCATCAGAAAATAAGAAAATGAAGCAATGATTCCTCTGGCAAGCCAGGCTCCCTGATATTCTTTGAGAAATGAGAAATTCTGAGCCTGGTGCAGAAGCAGCCTGTGCCTGGCTAGATGGAGCTCTGGTTTGCTTACTCTCATCCTGTCGGCATCCATGTAGCATCCAAATTTCTATTAAGACTCTGTTTAAATATTTCTTTCCTAGAAATAATTTTTCTAAAGTAATAAACAATGCACAGAATAACACCAAGCTAAATATTCTTAGACAGAAATGCAGGGAAATTAGTTAATAATGTTCACATAGTTCTCCACATGAGAACAAAAAGGGGTACCTCTCATCCTTTTTTTTTGAGGACCATCTTTGTTTACTTCATTCCCAAGTATTAAAAGATTACTTGATCCATTTGCATAGGATAACTAACATATACCACATCATTTGCACGTCTGCAAGTACACGTGAGTAACCGTAATTACACGTGACACCAATTACTCTATTACTTTGTATTAAATTATAATGGAAAATTCCACTAGAGAATTGAAGCCTAATTGCATCTTAATTTGCATAATTTTGCATATTAATTACATCTCCGATGAATAATAAATTTCAGCAGATTTTTAATTTATGCATAGACACAAAAACAAGTGGAGAAATAATTTAGAAAAAAAAATACCAGCAACTATTACTTAGGGCATTCAACTAATTTTGCTTAGTTTAGCAAAACAAAACTTGGTTTGTTTGATATGGCATCTTTAGGCTGATTGCTGTTTATTACATAATATGTCAGTCTCAAAGCATAGGTGCAGACATGGCTCTTCTTAATAAAAAAAAATAGGATTCAATTATAGCATCTTAAGCTTAGAGGTTTTATATTTTGATAAACCTGTCTTGGGAGATGACATTGTTTAGTTGGAAATATTTTTAATTGTGATTCCTTTTTTAAAGAACTGAAGATTGATTTCTGTTGTGGATATTTTAAATGCAAAGATTAAAACATAGAATATAAAAGTACTTTGGTGAAGTCAATCACGTAAAATATGTCAAGTGCTTTCATACTTTTAGTCTTTGGTTAAGCCACCCAGAATCATTTTTGGGGTTTTACATGAACAATTGAGAAAGAGAATTCCCATGCAGGTTGCTGCTTTATTGGGAAATTACAATGTGATGAATGGCTTTGAAAACTGACTGCTATTTTCTGATTATTTTCTTTGTTTATCACTAGCTACATATAAACAGTAACACTTGTTATTGATGGCCAGAAACCTCCACTTTAAATTTCTTACCCTTTTCTTTGCCTCATTAAATAAATGAGGTAGTTCTTTATAACTATTTAAAATATTTTAGTTTAAAATGGTTACATTTTATATGTCTACATCAAAAGCCACAATAAAATTTGACTAGGTATTTCTCAAATGATAGTTTGTCTGTGAAAATTCAATTTGTCCACCTTTGCCTAAAGCCATGCCTTCCCGCTTCTGTTGAAAGAGTGCTAAAGGAGGAGCCCTGGGTGCTATCTCCTTCAGTCTGATACTATGATCATTTGGCAAATTACACAAAAAGAGAAGATAACAACATTCCAATAAATCAGGAAACTGTCAAGATCAATAATCTCAGCCGTCATCTGCTTTCCTATGAAAGCTCGCCTGGCACCAAGCTCTTTCCAGTTTATTCTGCAGTTCTTCTGGCTGGGAAACTGGACCTGTGCCAGCCTAGTGGCACACGACCTCCAAGAAGCCATCCTGTATGTCTTTTATCACATTAGTCCGCATTTTGCCAATGTGGTGGTTCACAGGGCTGTAAGCAAGGACTCCTTACGACATATGTTCCCCTTCTCCAGTTACTGATCAGGGTTATTACTTGCTAGAGATAGGCTACTCTGTTGAGCAAAACGTCTACATTTGTCTTTGTCTCCCAATATTGTAATGTTTGTTGTTTTTTGTTTTGTTTTGTTTTTTTCTTCTTCTTTTAAGTTTGCTTCATTTTAGGCACAGTGGAAGCAAGGAATAAAATACCAACCTGTCACTGCTACTGTCAGCATATGAATTTCCACCAGGGCCCTGACTCTTCGGTTCCGTTACTGGTGTCAGGTTTTCGGTTATTCAGGTATTTAAAAGCTGATTGTTCAGCCATCCAGAATGGAACTGTGTCCATGATCACATCTGTCTCTACTTTTTTGTTCAAGCCTTTTGATCGGGTTCTTACATTAAAGAGGGATTTGAGCTGGTTGAGTTCCTGAGGGGGTGGGGGGCTGTGAAAAGAAAGATGCCACCCCCCCCAAAAAAAATTTCTTCCAACATTTGAACAATGGTTCCCTCTTGTGGCCATAATTCAGGACTGCTGTTTAGAAACTTGAGGAACCTGCAAAGTCTCCTCTTGATGCTCACTCAGACCTCGGTAACCCACCAGATTGACCTACTTGCACTGCATTTAGAAACCCTCCCAGTCCCAGTCAGGCTCCTGTTTATAGCAGTGTAAGTTTCATAGATAGGGGAGGCAGTGGAATTCAGCCACTCTGTGCTCATTGTTGCTCTTATGTAGAGAAAATCTTATGGAGTATAGTGTCCATGTTTGAGGAAAAATTTGAAATTTTTAATGAGTATTTGGAGGAAAGGCTGTTTGGCTTTCATTATAGGGTTCAGAAATGTATTTAAACGCTGCCACTAACAGCATTCATTATATCCTGAGGGAGCATTTCTGATGTAGAATTAAGTCTAGACTGTGTTTATTCATTCAGCACTTTTCTCTTAAGGGTAAAAGCTTACAGCCCCACCAGCTGCTCACAGATGACCCTCCCAAGAACCCTGCATCTATTCTTCCATAGACTTATTTAAATCTGACATTGGGGGGTGACACCACCTCCTTTGTTGGATTACTGTGGGAAAGCTTGTTCTAACACGGCATCTGTCAGCAGTCCACACGCTGTCCCTCTCAGTGCTGAGCTACACTCCAAGCACTGACTGATAGAAGTTGTTTTTGTTCCTCCCTTTAAGATTATATTTAATGGAGAAGTAAACCACTGTGACATGGGCAAGAATCTACTCTTCCATAACTGTGATTTTAAATACTGAGGAAATATTGTAGCTATCTATGCAAGACAAATGCAATATTTTTCTTTGCGTGTTACACTTCTGGGTATAAGAACACCCTCTTTTAATGGTGTTGTAAGGATCCCATTTAAGGAATGAAAGCATTTGTATTTGTCAAGGCACTTCCAAGCCACAATTCTCATTTATCTCAGGGTTTGTTTGGAAGTTTAACATGGTAAACAATATTCAGGATAAAAATGGATGAAACTTTGCTGTCCTGAATAGCATGGTCAGTTGCCAAGAATACAGAGCATTAGTAATTACTTATTTTTGTTTGTTATTGTACCTTTCAGCATTGAACTCAAGTGCTCAGTTTTGGCAGCAAACACGTTTACCCACCGATACATTTTCTATGCATACCCATGTACAATTATTAATGTGCTGCCGTTTCTTTTTATTCCAAACAAGGTTTTTTTAATACTCCCTGGCCTACCTTGGGTTCAGGCATCAGAACAGGAGGGATGCATTTTATTGCCAGCTCTGCTCAGTCCTCTCCACACACTTTACTCATGAGTCTCCATCTTGTTTAAGGAAGGGAGCACTTTTTGTTGTTAAGGAAATGATAAGTGGTTAATTTTTAAGTATCCACCTGCAGTATGAGTCATGTTAGAAGCTAAAATAACAGAGAACCAATAGTAAACTGAAAATAAGACTACACCAGTTTAACAGCACAGACCTCAACAATGAAAACAGTAACTTTTTTTCCCCTAGCGTCTGCCCTTCAGCAGCAGCTTGGGGGACCGTGACAGGCAGTTTATCTCCGCCTGCTCCAGAGTGTGCTGGGACTCTGCAGACAACACCAGGTCCCGGAACCCAACTTTTTTTTTTTCAAATAGTGAACTTCAAAAAAATAAAAAAATAATATAAGACTTCCTGTCATTGTTTTCAGTAGCTCCTTTTTGTTTTACAACATTCTAGGAAATGTTCTCTGTGTGGTTCTTTCATCAGGTGACATGTGTGTTGCCAGAAGCTCCCCCAAAGAGTTAATGTCCAATCTCCTCTGACACTTTACCCCATTTGTTCAATAGAAAAATATAAGGTTGAATAATGTCATAGTCACGGCAGTTTACCCACAAGCACATGGCTACGAGAAGCTTGTGAATATTTTAAAAAATTTTTAAAAAAAATATTTAAAAAAATAATTACCACCATCTGAGTTTTACACAAACACATCTTCAAACTCAGTGTCTCCCTGTATTTGATTGCTCTTCACTAACTTTTCTTCTGCCTCAGTTTCTCTCCCTGTCTCTCTTCCTGTCCTACACCCTCATTGATTAGCAATCCAATTCATTTATATAACAATAATAACAAACACAAATCCATCTGGCTCTCCATTTTCTTAAGAGATCCACAGAATCCCTTGGAAGTTAGCAAAAACAAAGAGAGGGAAAGTACAATCTGGAGGAACCCAAATTTTAGATTTAATTAGCCAATCAAATTTTAAATGAATATTCAAGGTCTAGAACTATCAGATATTTGCAAACTTTTTATTTTTGTCAGCTGAAGTTTAGAGACAGTGGAGAAATTATTTAGTCAATTATTTAGTAGAGAACATTTTAAAATAATTTTGTTACTTTTATTATATGTGCATTGGTGTTTTGTCTGCATGTTGGTCTGTGTGAGGATGCTGGATGCCCTGGAACTGGAGTTACAGACAGTTGTGAGGTGCCATGTAGGTGCTGGGGATTGAATCTGGATCCTCGGGAAGAGTAGCCAGTGCTAGTAACAGCTGAGTCATCTTTGTAGCCCTGCTAAAGGATATTTTTTAACAACACAAAAATACATGGAACAAAACCAAGGAAGAATAAAAAAAAAAAAGAAACAAAAAAGAGTTCTTTGTCCACTGCCTTCTATGCTTTAGAAAATGACAGGCACATGTCCTGTGTGTTGTTTTTGATATGACTGGAGCAGCTGTGCATGCCTTTTCCAGCACCAGTAAACTGAAGCTCACCTGACTTGTCTGCCCTTCAGGTCAGACTCACCTCTTCTAAGAGACCGTCTTGATTTTCCATACAAGCCTGAACAACTCTAAGCTCTCATTAGCCATTGTCTGATTTTCATCTGCATTTTTTTTAAAAAAATTGATTGCTTTTTAACATGTCTCTGTCTCCAGGTTGTAGCTCCCATGGGGTTAAGAATTCTTAGGACTTGTTTGTCTGTTAAGCAGCACTCCACAAATGTCAACTGACCGAACAAATCTAAACCTAACAGAAAGTTGTATGAGTTAAAAAAGAGTTGATTTTTTTTCTACTAGACCAATAATTTCTTATAGAAATAGAGAAAGGTTTGGAAGTGCTCAGAGGTAGCATTGGGCTGCTTCTATCATACTGGAGATGAAGGCAGTCCAGGAGGGCAGCAACACTTGTCCTGATCATCCTCTCCAAGTTCCTTCCCCCAGGAAGTTTAAGAGTGCTGATGAAAGAGCATAACCCTAGATTTATATATGAGGAGAAAAACATGTATTTCATGCTAGTATTTTTTGACCAACTACTTTCATGATTCCTCTTCTCCTTGGTGAATGAGGTTCCTGATAATGTCAGGACCAGAAGACCCTGGAAGACCCTGGAAGTCACAGCTTGGAGTCTTCTGTCATTAGTATAGCTCTCAAGCCTTGGGATGTAGGGAGGCACAGAAGAACCTAAGACTGTTGTCCTATCCCTAGGAGGAAAATCAGGTGGCAAAGTAGACTAAATGAGGGTTTCAGAGAAACTTCATTTTTTCATTTCACCTTAAGAAAGGAAGAAGAAAAGACAAGCAAGTGACTAAAACCAAGAAGGTGACTACAGAAAACTTGGTTGCTGTCAGCCGGCTGTGACCTCAAACATCAAAACTAGGACCCAGAAAAAAAAAAAATCTGCCACGAAGCTACAGAAATTGGCAGAAATTGGTTTTTAGGTTGAGTAAGAAGCTGCCACTAGCCTTTTTTTTTTCTCATCTTCTAGATAAAAATGAGTGTTTAAAAACTGTGCTAAAATTTTCAAAAACACCTTAAAAAGATTCCATTACTTAAAGTGATTTGGATAATTGTGTTCAATGGTAGCCATTATTTAAAAATATAATTAGTTGCTGAACTCAGAGAAGGAGGGAAATTTCTGCAGGTGTTTCTCATTATTTGCTATGCATACAAAATATCTGCATAAATTACCATTATTATTCCAATGTATACTAAGAGACAATAAAGCATTAGCAAGCAAAGAAGAATGCTGTTGACCCACAGACTGTGAGGGAGGCCTGGATGCACAGTAATAGTGTGCTGGCCTTCGGTGCTACTGCTGCACATGTGCAGTCTTTCAGGATTGAAAAGAACAGTTTTGCACCTGTAACAATATTACATATGGAACATAATTCCATCAGAAAGATATTGAAAATAGGGGAGTGGGTGGGGACAACAAAATGAATAGACAGGAGCAATGCAAGCTGCCATTGTTTCTAAAGGGTGGCACATGCTGCAGGTAGATGTGGGATATTTCTTTGAGTTTAAAGCTTCCAAAGAATACATCTGATTTTTTTTTTAAGTATATGGTTCATTTCACATTTTTTCTTTTATATTACTTCTGGGTTTGGGTGGCAGTGCTGGTGTTAGCATGGTTCAACAGAGTGTTTTGTATTGATGGAAACATTCTGTGTCAGCAGCCACCAGCCAGATGTGGCTAGTAAAAATTATCAGACAGCAGATGAGAGAGTTAATTCTACTGAATTCTTCCTGTCAGTAAAATCATTAGTATTTCATCGGTACTTTTTACTAGGCACAGGGTCAATATCTCATTGCTATACCAACTCTGAAGTTAGTCCTCTCACGATGAAAATGAGTGTTTGTAGAAATTAAATGTTTAGGTTAGAAAAATGGCTCAGTGGTTACAGGGACATACTGCTCTTGTAGAGGACCTAAATTCTGTGCCTGGTACCACGTCACGTGACTCACAACTGATTGTAACTGTAGCTGCAAAAGATCTGATGTCTTCTGTTTGTTTTGATGTTACCAGGCCAGCCTGTGAAGGATCAAGGTAAAATTTGAGCATCCTCAGTCCTTTTCTCTCCCATGACATTTTGTGCAGATGAAGAAACAGCCTTCTAGTTCATTCTGCTTACCCACTATTAATGAAACTCTGTAGGCCTACAGCATGTGATAATGGAATGACATAAGCAAGTTTCTCACTGGAAG
This sequence comes from Sigmodon hispidus, assembly GCA_004025045.1. Taxonomy (NCBI): domain Eukaryota; kingdom Metazoa; phylum Chordata; class Mammalia; order Rodentia; family Cricetidae; genus Sigmodon; species Sigmodon hispidus. The sequence goes on along the minus strand of PVIH01014289.1, from coordinate 35,069 downwards.
TGAAGAACCGATCCAACTCTTTTTATCAACTTTTGTTTTGGTTATTTTTTTGTTTTTACTTTTGTGGAGCAGAGTTTTGCTATATATCACACTTTGTCTTGGAACAGAAATCCTGCCTTACCCTCTTGCATGCTGGGATTACAAATGTGCCTAGTCATATTTGGCTTGATCAATACAATTTTTAACAAAGGAAAACAAAACAAGGTCAAGAGGAGGTAAGTTCAAAGATATAAACACTCAGCAAGTTGAGAATCAAAGACACTGTGCTCTACAGATGCGTTTAATACCCCAAAAAACATAACATGATTTGTCTCCATTCTGGGGAAATCAAGTACAGTGTCCAAAATGAAGTCATGAGAGATACATGCATGGGAGCCCACTAGTTGGTGACAAAGAGCAAGTGAAAAAAGTCTATGCATGGCAAAATTAATGCTCTGTCAAGTACTTTCCCCAGACTCTTGCTTCCACAGATAGAAAACACTCTCATTCAAATGAGGAGTAAAGCTAAGGAAGGCAAAAAATTGCTAGGCTGCTATGTGGCACTTCCTTAATATCACCAGGTATAAACAAAGACATGTTTGAGTCTTGCAGCCTTGGTCTTGGGTATTTTCTTTGAGGGTCTATGCCTGTATGTATATTTTTTTAACTAAGAAGAAGACAGGTTCAGAAAGTAGAAGCTTTCATTTTGCCTGAATTGTGTTCTTGTCCCTTTATATACATTAATTTGTTCTCTCATAAGTTCAGAAAGGTTCAGTAACTAGCCCAAAAATCAGCCCTATTAAGTGTAATTGCTTAAAACTCTGAAGTTATTCTAGTCTCAGTTTTGAACGAACATTTTGAGCTTCAAGGACCCAACCATCAGTTTCATTTCTTTTGCTGTGCTGAAACACTCTGAAAAAAGCAATGCAAGGGGAAAATGGCTAATGTGGCTCACCGTTCTTTGTTATAGACTATTGCTGCAGAGAAATCAAAGTTAACAGAAACACTGAACAGCTGGTCATATCAGCCACGAGAAAATGAATGCAAGCTAGTTTGTGCTCAGATGGCTCACTATACTCTCATATAGTTCAGGATTCTCTGCCTAGGGGATGGTGCCTCCCATAGTGGTTTCCCCACATCAATTAACATAATCAGGATAACAATAGGCATGCTTACAAGCCAACCTAATCTATACAAAATATCATTGAGCCTCTCTTCCCAAGTGATCCTATATTGTGTCAAATTGACAATTAAAATGAACCACCATACTAACCAATTCATCAGACTTGAGTAGCATAACTCAAAATCCTTTCTGGCTTTGTTCCTTCAAAGTAATTAGATATCCATACTCTGTCCATGTTTATAACCCTGTTCAATTTTCTATAAAACATCCCTCATTGATTATTTCCAACTTTATAGAAGCACTACTTTAACAATCCTAGCTCCCCCACTATGTTCAAAGCTGTCTACTGCCTCAGTCAATTGTTTAGGTCTTTGTGTCCTTTGCCCAGCACCTAAGGGTTTATTCTATTCCTGTTTTGTTTGTTTGTTTTATATTTCCCAAAACTGACAAAACACCTGCACAGTGAATCACTAGATCTACACAGCAAGTACATCTGAGTGCTAGTAAACCCTACTTAAACTAAGCTGTATTGCCCTTCACATTGAATGTACCTGGGAGTGTATTTATTAGTTACTTTTTATTGTGACCAAAATGCCTGACAAAAACAATTTGAAGGAGAACAAATTTATTTTGGTTCATGATCCCAAAAAGTTTATTTCATAGTTGCTAGCCCCCCTGAGCTTGACTAAGATGTCAGCAGAAGTTTATGGCCAGGGAGCAGAGAGAGTGACAGGATAGCAGATGAGGTAGAACCCTCAAAGGCCTTTTCTACTGATATGATTCTTCTGTAAGTTAGATTCTGCCTATCAAATATACCAAGAGTAACCTCCAAAAGTAGCACTATCATGCTGCTGTGGACCAAGTGCTCAATTCATGGCCATGTAGGGGCAGTTCAGATTCAAACAACAACAATAAGCTAGTCATGTCACGATTATGGTGACCTAGTTCTTTGCAATCAAGCCAACTCTATCTTTTCTCCCTGTGAGACTATGAACCCTTTAAAATAAGTGTCTCATTAATATCAAAACGGCATGGATGTCAGAACACAAACTCTAGAGCCAGCTTGCCTAATTCATTTCCTAAGTCATAATTCCACTAAGTGGAGTTCATGTCTTGATTTATAAAATAGACTGAGTGCCAACACAGAGAGATGACTGCCACTGGAAGGAAAAATTTAATGTTGCCCTAGAAATTAGAGGGATGGTCTACCACACAGAACTATAGAAAGAATATTCCTGTACAGTCAGGAGGCAAAACCAGTATTAGAAAAGCTGAGCCAGAACTTTCACCATGCCTTTTGTAGCAAAGCCAGTAAAAGGTAGAATAGAGGGATTAATTGTTGTGGAATATTATTTTAAAATGTGTTACTTTTGTTTATGCTGTGGAATATGTGTTTAATGGTGCAAAATATATATTTTTTAATGTTATATTTGTTTAACTCTGTGAAGCTGTGTTACTTTGCCTGTCTAAAACACTTGATTGGTCTAATAAAGAGCTAAACAGTCAATAGCAAGACAGGAAGAAAGGATAGGTGGGGCTGGCAGGCAACGAGAATAAATAGGAGGAGAAATATGGGAAGAGAAGAGAGAGAAAGAAGAAAAGGAGAAGAGGAGGACATCAAGGATCAACCATCCAGCTACACAGTAAGCCAGAGTAAGAAGTAAAGAAAGAAATATAGAATAGAAAAGTATAAAGCCCAGAGGCAAAAGGTGGACAGGATCATTTAAGAAAAGATGACTAGAAACAAGCTAATCTAAAGCTGGGCATTTATAAGAAAGAATAAGCCTTTGTATGTGTTTTTATTTTGGAGCTGGATGGGAGGACTTCCAAAGAGCTAAGAAAGTAAACAAAACAAAATTACAGTCAATAATGAAAAATATGGATATTTGCAGTGGATTTTGACTACAGTAGGGGCCTTTACTATTTGGTGCCTGATTCTGAAGAAGAAATAACTCACACTCAGGGTGTGAGTTAGAAGGAATTTTGGAAAGAACACTCTAGGAATTAGTTGCAAGTAAAAGATACTCCTAGCATTATCTCTTTGTTAACTGCAAAAAATTACTGTCTCTAAAAAGGGCAGTCTCCTTATCAGCAAGATTCTTAAGATTCAAAGCATCATGAGTATCACAGAGAATAAAAGGCAGGCCAGTACAGTGACATTGGACAAGTTTGTCAACTTGACTTGCTTTCCTTATCTGTAAACTGGGCACAATAATAAGCATGACATTATAGAGCTGCTGTTGGGTTAAATTGATTAATGTACAGAGTATGACATGTAAGGAATAGGATATTAGAAACATTGATATTTGTCACTGCAGTGCCTCTGAATAGCTCCCACAGGGACAAGGATGCTTTGAAAATTTGGAATGCATACAGGATTGACTATCAGAATGAATAGAAACACTCTTGTGATTATGTGTTGCCTTTCTGTTAAGGAAATTGCATTTCTAAGTTCTTAGAAAGAAAAAGTGAATTCTTAAGATGGCTTCCAGGCCATCTATCTCTGTCCTGACATTTAAGGCAGACATTTGTCTTTCAGGTTTCTCCTGGCATCATTGCAGTCACCAAATGAAACATAATTTCTTCCATCCATAACCCAGTGAGGTTTAGTTGGGCTGGGTAGCATTCCCAATTGAAAAGGAAAATTTGCATCTTTAGACATCAGTAGCACCAGGCACATGAGAAATAAGTAGATGTTACTTAAGTCTCTGGTAGAGTCTTCTCTGTTAGCATCTATGTAATGAAAATTGAAGCTACATCATCTGTCTTTTCTCCTGCGGTTACAATGCAGTGAAATCTAGCATACTCTGCTTGTTATGGGCATAGGGTATACCTAGTCTCTATGTTTCTTCTTGTTTGAGGCATACATTGCCATCGCAAAAGCTAGCATCAAGCTCATGAGTGCCTCCTGCTTTTGTCCTGGGTGCTGTGCTTCTATTTGTGCATCACCACATTCACCCCTGTTCTCTACTTCCAATGGTTCTGGAATTTTATGTGTAAAGATTCTTAGAGCTAAATAACTGGACAATATTTATTAGTCATCTCCCTGGGTTCCCAAAGAACAAAACAGATTTCAGGGCCCTGCCAGCCATCTCTTACTTGTGGTCTCTAGAAAGGATTCACGTATATAGATTTAGAACTCATTTTTTAAGCACCATGATGTCCTGATGAATACAAACATTTTACTATCAGTAATAGAAAAGTTGCTCATGGAGCATCAGAGCCTGAAGATATCTGTCACCTGTACCTTGATACCAACAGCACAGAAAAAAAAAATCTGTATATCAACAGATCTTCCTTTTCACAGGTGTCATAACTATTGGAAATAATATTCATTGGACACCTCAGATGCCCAGACCTGCCTAGTTCTCTGTATGGGACTTTGTACATAACATTTAAAGGTTTTTGTTTTCTTCTGTTCAAAATGAGAAAGTTAAGCCCAATGTTCACAATCTTCCATCTCATGGTTTTATGAGGGAATTGCAATGTTACTTTATTCTATTAATCATCTGCAGAGAACTTCTTTAGTACATCTGACTGGTCATGCCATTCCACATGAGCCCAGGAAAGAAGAAAGCTAACAGCTTAGTGACCTCATGACATCACTCTTCACATGCTTACAATCTTTGTAAAAGTTTTCAAATTATTCCCTATAACAAGAGGCTTAATTTAAAAATGAGTTGAGTTATAGACCTTTATATAGCATTCATTTCTACACACTTGAAATAGGAAATTCTAGCTATTTAATCAGTAAGGTTTGTAATTTAGTTTGTAAACTCAGAGACCATATCTAGATTTTACATAATATTGATTACATGATCAGGGCTCATTAAAGGATAATAATTTTAAAATCACATCTAAGTGTTAACATTTTCTAGCTAATTTCCTTTCCATGTGAATGCTTCATATTTTAATATATCAGTATTTCTCCTGCTTATTTATTTGTTCCAGAAAACTAGTGAGAATTAATCTAGAATTATGACAAAATTAATGGAAATTTAAATGAAAGTATAATCTTATTGGAATTTCATTTTTGATGACATAATAATAGGCTTATATAGCACCTTTCATCTATGGACCTCTAAGCACTTTACAAACATTAGTTAATTCCTACAACAATCCTGTGAGGTTGGCAATTATAATCAGCCCATTATGTAAATCAGAGAAGTGCATCACAGGGAGGTTAAGTTCCTCAAGCAATAGCAAAACCAATGGCAGAGCCAGCATCAGACCGCCAGCTCAGTGGCCCTGGCACTTTATACTAAGAGAACCTCCTAGGAAGCCTCCCATTCTTGTAGGTAGCCAAGAAAGGCTGCTGTCTAAAAGATACAGGTACTGAAAGTATTTCTAATGTTATCACCTTACCAGCAACCCACATAAATTGTGAAAAACCAGGAAAAGAGCAGGTAAGAGGGTAGCCTGCCTTGAGACACAGAGAAATCTGTGTTCTGCATGTATTTACTCAGCAATGGTAGACTCCAGCCAAGGAGGTGATGCAATTTCTCTCTTTTACCAGCTATATATTTCCCTTCCATACCAAAGAAGAAACATTAACCCAAATCCTAATGAGGACATTGCTTATATTAACTGAATTTGTTAAGTAGTGCTTATGATGTATTGGGAATAATGCACAGTTCTTTACATGTAACCACATATAATCTTTATAATAGTCTCTATATGGTATATTTAGTTAATCATTGCTGTGTAGCAGGTTATCTTAAAACCCAATGAGTTAACACCATTTTTGTTCGTGCTTACATGTGCATGAGTCAGGTGGTTTAAACTACAAATTGAATCCTGATCTTCCCCAGCAATGTCTACCTCTCCTTATACAGCAGAATAGTTGACTCCAATTTATTCATGGTCAGCATCACATTTACTGCTATCCCAGTGTCTCAGCCAATCTCAAAGTTTATCCAAGAATACTCTGCACTGCATAGAACAACCAGTTTGAACCACTAAATCCAACATGTCTGGTGTAGAAAAACGAAAGAACCAATACTTCTATAACAGTAATCTAATATGCTGTTGTCAGTGTTCTTGTTTTCATTGTGTAGATGAGAAAACAAGCTGAACTAGGACTGACCAGCAAGTTATGTTTCTGTGTTTCCCAGCCACAGCTCCAATGCTGCCACTTTTTAAGGATCATGTACATCATGGGCTGTTTTCTTATTGCTCAGATCAAATCCTGTGCAGCTCCCCTTCTTTGCTGAAAACTGACGAAGATGTAAATTACAAGGCCATAGACCTTTCTGTCCTAGTTACAGCTTCAGTAGGACTAAATAACCTTTTTTTATTCCATGTCCACAGTTCCCCACGGCACCAAGAAGATCTGAGACAGGCTCAAGCCTTCAGCACCAGTGCATTGAAACCATTAAAGCGGCCTGCTGCATTTCAAGGGTGGTGCCGATGATCCACAGAAAGTGCTTTAGCTTTGAACACATGAATTAATCACTCCAGCTAACTAGACATAGAGTTCACCTAGGGTCTCTGACCTCCTCCAGATAAATATTAAACGGATCAACCTTTCTCAGTGGGTTCAATGCAAATTACCAACAGTCCCTGGGTCAAAGATCTAAGAGGTGACCAGAAGTTTAAATGAATCAGACCCTAAGGGCAGACAAGAATTTTATTACTGGAGTGAATATTGCACGTGGGTCCCCATGCAGCTCTGTCCTCCAGCATCAGCAGAGATGACAGTGTAACATGGACAGTTTGAAACCTTGTGCTTTTTCTGGCTGCTGTAATGTTTTGCCTCTAGTTACTCTGTAGAATTTCAAATGTGAGAGAAGACAAAAATTTGTAACTTTTTGTTAGCATGGATATACCTGGTTTCAAAGGAGATCATAAGATTTATATCTGGGACGCTATGAGATGGATGAGCACTGCAACATTCCTCTATTTGCTTCTCAAATTCCATACTGCAGAGTGCAAGAATTCCCTGGCATAGCTACAAGAACAGCTGCAGGCGAGACACAGAGGTATAGGAACCATGCTCTTGGCCTCCCCTTATTCAACTAGAGCAGCTGCATTTTGATCTGCTTGAGCAAATGAACACGCAGAACGCTTGAACACAATCACATTCACATAAAGCACTCTGCTCCTGAAAAACAAAAATGGATGAAAACCCATTGGTTGTGATCATGTATACTTCTGATATAAAATTTATATTTTTTTCAGGACCAAGGAACTGTGTTTATTTCAAATATGGCCTGTGCATGTATTTATTTAATGTTGGGCTCTTCGTATATCAGTAAAGAGCAGGATACTCGTTGCTATGCAGTTTTGTTACTGTTGTTGTTGTTTCCTTTTTCTAAAACATCCCATTTTGTTTTGATTGCTTTAATCTTTGTGTTCTCATTTCCTTATGTTCAGTATCAAAATTGCTATTTTATTCCTAGCCTTGGGATGAGTATTTCTGATATCATTGCAAACAAATAATTTAACTGAAGATAGGGAAGGAAAACAGTGCAATCTTTTTCTCAGATTTAGTTATGAGTGTGTTGTACTGAATCTCTGCAGCCTTCTGTGTCAAAAATCCTTATAGGTTTTCCTTTGGAAGCCTGCTTATTATTGACTAAGAGATAGGAATTTCCTAGCACATACACTAAGGATCAGTAAAACACAAAAGGCTCTTTACAATCACCTCTAATTTTCATCTCTTCTAAAAAATGCCTAGAGAACAGAGGGAGAGTCTGGTCTTTGACACTAGAACTGCTCTGCATCTATTCACATGTGGATGCTATGAGATAAGGTAGGTCTTCATGGAGAATTATTCCACTTTTACTTTTTATGAAATATTTCAACCTCTTTTCTTCTGTCACCATACAAATAATTCCTCACATTATTTACCCTTAGTTTCTTAGTTTTCTGAACTATGCCATCACTGGACTAGAGCACTGAGGACCAAATATAATCTCTTGTGCTATTAAATCACTCCCACATCTTTGGTGCCATAGCTGGTAAAATCTCTGAGATATATAAGGTACTGTCTTAATTAGGGTTTGTACTGATATGATAAACCATGGCAAAAAGCAACTTGGGGATGAAAGGGTTTCTTCCATTTTACAGTTTGTAATCTATCATACCGTAAGCCTAGAAAGAAACTCAAGGCAGGAATGAAAGCAGTGACCGTGTAGGAGTCCAGTCCTGCTTACTATCTTGTTCCTGCTGGCTTGCTCAGATTGCTTCCTTAGAGCACCGAAGATCACCAGCCCATGGATGGCACTACCTGTAGAGACCTGGGCTCTCTCACTTCAGTTGAGAAAATGTTCCCTTAGGCTTGCCTACAGGCCAATCTTTGACAATTTTTCAATTGAAGTCTCTTCTTCCCAGATGACTCTAGCTTGTGTCAAGTTGACATAAAACTAATCAATACAGCACTGAGGATTCAGACTTTACGAGGATGTCAGTGAAGTGTCTGTGGTTGCCTTACATCTGCTTCTATTTGCAAATAAGGTTTTATGGTGGCTCAGTAACATTTTAGCAATGTTTAACAAAACTAGTCAGAATACATTTCTAGTGTCTGAAACAAGTGTTTTTAATTAAATATAAAACCTTAAAAGAAATATAAATAGAAAACTACATGACATAGTCATAGATTCAGTTGAGGTCCTTCTAGTCCTTATTTTATTTATTCAACTATGAGTCTATGTGCAAATCCAGAGTCTGAAAAATCCAAACTCCTGGACTGGTAGGGCTGTGTATTACTATAACCTCCACATCTATTTGAGCATCACTAGTTTTGAGTACTTAGGGTATTATCAAGTAGTTTATAATTTTTATAAATCTTTGACAACAACAATAACATAAATCTGTAAATATTTTTTATAACGTCTTCCTCTTATGGCCATGCACTTGTACAATGATGCAGCAGTCAGAAAGCAGCATAATTAATTGACCAATGGGATTTGGGTAAGTACATTTCAATTTCATTACCCTTTAGTGGTATAACTCTGAGGTGCATAGTCTATAGAGCATTCAGAGTCCTTACTTACCCTATTACTTCAAGAAAACATCATGATCAAAAGCAACAAGAGAACAAATAGTCTATTAACTTTGCAATTCTAGGTTATAGTTATTTATTGTGGGAAAGTTGGACAAGACAAGAACTTCCACATTCACAGTTAAGAGCTGAGAAAGGATGTCTACAGGGATCTTTGTTTGCTTCTTGCTGGAGATCAGTTCAATTACTTCTTCTTCATAACTTTACAATTCAATATCTTCTACTTAGGGAATGGTGCCATTCACAATGGTCTGTGTTCTCTTGTATAAATGAACATTCAAGACAAAACCCCACCACACCCACAAGCCTGTCAACCTGCTCTCGACAATCCTTCAGTAGGGCTCTTCCCAGGTAATTCTAGGTTGTACTAAGTTGACATTTAAAAGAAACAAACACAGTCTCTCAAAGGAAAAACTGCAGTTGTTCACACTGAAAGGAAGCTAATTCCATGTCCTTGCTATTCTTTTCCTTTCTGTCATTTGTCCACACATATTCTGCTGTCATCTTCTAGGATCATCTCTCAAATAACCTATAAGTAGTTGGTCCTTGCTTTACATGCCTCACTCCCTTGCTTTTGTTATGCTTATTACTTCCTCTAGAGTAAAATACCCACAAATTCAAAGCCCATACTCTTTGTTCCCTTCTTTTTTCTGACATCTATCAAATATGCAGAAACTACAAATATTTTTTCTGAGTTGTGTTTTTATGTAGCTCAAGCTGGTCTCTGTCTCTCTATAAGGCTGAGGCTTTTCTGGAACTCCTGATTCTCCTGTGTCTGCCCTCTGAGTGCTTAGATTACAGGCATGTATCATCACACCCAAATTTAAAAAGTAGTATTTTGTAAGTGAATGAGGGTATAATCATTAAATACTTTTTGTGTATTCTTAATGTTAAAATTTATTGATTGAGGGATTTTCCTCAGGTTATACCTATAACAGGATAGAGCCTCAACCATTCCATGGCAGTCCAAGTAGTTAAAATTCTGTAGTTTGAAACTGGTGTGATGAAATGTTTACACGATGGTAATTGGCAAGAAGTGGAAATCAAGACCTTTCTCTTTCAGAAGCAGCTTTCTACATAAACAAATGACAACTTTGATTCCAGTGCAAGCCAGACTGCCTTCAGATGGGATAGACTTTGACTTTAGAGTGAGAAGAAAGGTAGTCTCTCATCCTTGTCATCAATGGGACTTTATATTTGATAGTGAAGAAGTATTCCTGTCTTGCTTAGGGTTTCTATTACTTGTAAAAGGCACTATGATCACAGCAACTTTTATAAAAGAAAACATTTAATTGGGGTAGCTTATAGTTTAGAGGTTTAGTCCATTATCATCATGACAGGACATTGGTGGTATGTAGGCAGACATGGAGCTGGAGAAGGAGCTGAGAGTTATACATCTTGATCTGCAGGCAACAGGAAGTGAACTGTCTTTCACACTGATAGTAGTTTGAGCAAAGAAGACCTTAAAACCCACCCTACAGTGACATAGTTCCTCCAATAAGGCTACCCAGAATACTTTTGGGCACCCTTTCTTGATGAAATCACATGTTTCATTCTGTAACCTGGAAACTTGGTGGTTAAAGGTAAGCCTGAAGAAGATCTCTAGGAAATATATTAAAACATGGAATGGGGGTTTAAGTTGTTTCTATGACCTCAAAAGGCCATTTTAAAGGATTTTCCACGTGGTAGAAGAGGGGAAAGGGCTCTGGGACTCAGAAAGAAGTAGAGGTAGGGCAAACACATCAGTCAGTCTGGTACAGGGAGAAGAAAGGAGTATGACCTGTAAGCTTGTCGTTTTTCTGTTCTTTATTTTGGAAAGTTGTTCTACACAGTGGAGTTATGCATAAGCAGTTCACTGAAGCTAGCTTACGACCTACCTCAGTATGTTCTGCACAGCAGGTACTGAGAATGAAGCACAGGATACAGTCATGAGTAGGATGAATATAATCCAGACAGAGCCAGTGGCAATGTCTTGAGAAGGAGTAACAAGAAAAATTACCTTTCCTGGGAATGTTAAATGACATAAGACAAGACTTAGCATTTGACAGGTAAAAAAAAAATGAGCATCCCTAGAAACTGCAGAGACACAGATACTGGCATTGATAATGTCAGCTAAGTTTTGTGAGTACAATTAAGCATTGCGAAGTAATGCACTGCAAACATGCAGTGCAGCATACTGTCCAGATGTATCCTGAGGATATGGATCCTGCCATGTTGGACTTGAGGTCATTCCAACAGATTAATTTTCTGCTGTCACTGATATAAAATAGTAACTTCTGATTAATGTAAATGATCATTGCTGATTGTTTTACTCTTTACTCTTTTGGGAACCCACCACCCAACTCCCAAATAAATCACACACAGAAGCTTACTCTTTTTTTGTATTATTAATATATTGAACATCAATGTCACTTTTATTAGGATATTATCATTTTTTCTTTTTTCATTGTTTTTAATTATGAATAAAGTCATATATTTTTTATCCATATATCCCCTTGTTCAAACTCCCTTCCCCCTCCCACCCCTCCCAACCACTCTTTCTTCTCCCATCTCCTTATCTCCTCCTCAGCAAGGGCAGGAGGTCCCAAGGTCCCAAAATAGCTTAGTTCAGCATCCACTCCAGGCAGCTCTGCTTTCCTCACCCCAACATCAAGACTGGGTCAGGATATTCTCTGGAGGGAATGGGCTCCAAGGGTGCCAGTCCAAGGTGTTTCGGATCCCAAGCTGTTCACTAACTGATCTTCCAGAGGCTTATTTTTAATTATAAATGCCCAGCCTTAGCTTGGCTTCTTTCTTGCCAACTTTCTTTAACTTAAATTATCTCATCTACCTTTTGCCTCTGGGCTTTTTCATTTTCTTACTTATTTTTATCTTACTTTCACTCTTATTCCATGGCTGGCTGGATAGCTTGTCCCTAACATCTTCCTCTTCTTGCTCTTTTGCTCTTTTTTCTTTTTCTGCTAGGTCTCTTCTTCCATTTATTCTCTCTCTCTCTCTCTCTCTCTCTCTCTCTCTCTCTCTCTCCCTCCCTCCCTCCCCCCCTTTCTCTTTCAGTCCTGCCTATCCTTTCTCCTGTCTCACTATTGGCCATTCAGCTCTTTATTAGGCCATCAGGTATTTTAGACAAGCAAAGTAATACAGCTTCACAGAGTTAAACAAACGCAACATAAAAGAATGCAACACCCATTATTAAAACAAATGTTCCACAGTACAAATAAGTGTAACACATTTTAAAAGAATATTCTGCAACAAATAGTGACTTCAAGTGTTTGCAAAAGAAACTTGGCAATATGTTTGGGGATTACTGTTAAATTATAATTTTAGCTATCTCTAGTATCTTCTATAGGCCTTTCGTCATTCCCTAGGCTATCACATCTTCAAATGATCCTTACCTACATTTTTCTTCCTTCTGCCTAGCTTTTCTAACTCACTTCTGCTGCATGTGTTCTAAAGTTGAGAAATTTGAGTCCAGAGATAGTCTAGTCACTTCACATGGGACAGTGAGAAAGGTGTGTGATAGCTTCTGTTACCGGTGCCAGCTGTATCTCATTGTTTGAGTGTGGAATGACCCCAGAGGCTTGTGTGTTTGAATATTTAGTTCACAGCCAGTGCACACTTATGGGACATTGTGGAAACATTAACAGGTGGAGCCTCATTGGAGGAGGTAGGACACTGGAGAGACTATTTAGTTTTTGTAGTCCAGGCTATGTCCCATTGTCCCATTCACACATTGTTCCTGACTGTGAATACAGTGTGGCAGATCCAGGTACTCATTCTGCCATGCTGTCATTACCAGAACAGTCTGTATTCCTTCTTAAATCATGAGCTAAAATAAAACATTTCTTCCTGAATTGCTTTGCCTCTGGTGTTTGATTTCAACAACTCCAAAAGGTAACTGATCCAGTATAGCATGCACAGTGTTGAGCACTAGGCTCCTAATGTATTCTCTAAGTTTAAAAATAAACAAGAAAAATTATTCATAGCCACAAGAAAAAAACAGACCTCTGTGAATCCTGTTACGCTGGAGGTTGTCACCCACTCAGGGAAATATATTGTGTAACCTTTTCAATGATACTAGAAGAAATGTTTGTCCATTACCTTTAGTGGCTTCAAGTTTCCTGTAACAACAGTGAACAAGTAAGTACTCTCTGACTACCAGTCAAACATCAACTGCTTCCTAGGTTAAAGGACTAACAGAAGCTTTAAATCTAAATAAAGTGTTTCAAAGACATTTTACAAACTCAGAGGACTACCTGAGGCAGATGATACACTTTAGTAGACACTTCCATATACTCAGAACTGAAGAGATCTGACCAAAATTTTAAGCATTATACTGGTTTTATTTTTCTTTTCTTAATTTATTTTTATAGAATAAAGCTTTTTTATTCATGTATTCCCTTGTTCCAACTCTGTTCCCTCTCTCGACACCTCCTGGTCAGCCTTCAGCCTCCTGCCTCCTCATCCCCCCATAACCTCCCCAAAAAGGGCAAGATGGATATTAGTTCGATTTCCTCATCCTAATATCAAGACTGGGTTAGGTGTTCCTCTGCAGGGAATGGACTCCAAGGTGCTAGTCTATGCACAGAAACACAGTCTGAACCCTCCCCTTGAGGCTCCATATATTGCCCGCATCAGTGAACAGTTGCCTATCCTTGGAGGGCCTAGTTCCTTTTGCAGATGGTTCCCAGGTGGCTGTTCTTGATTCAGTGAGCATCCCAGAGCTCCAGCCAGTCATCACTGTGAGAATTTTCCTTATAGTCCCTATCCCCTTGCTCATATAGAGTTTCCTCCTCCACTATCAGCTAGACCAGAGATTCAGCCCAGTGCTCAGCCATGTATCCTTGCCTCTACCTCTATTCATTGTTGGAAATAAGTTCTGTGATGGTACTTAGGGTGGCTATTCATTTGATTATAGGGGAAGTCCTTCACTATTGGTTGGAGATATTATGCTGTTTTTAAATGATAAATTTTCTAGTCTACAATGAGAAATGAAGATACCTTGAAATTGAGGATGATCAGAGAGGTTAGTGATTACAGGGCAATGAGACATCAGGGCAATGACAAGAAACTTGTTGTCCTCTTAAATCTGAATTGTTCTCAAAAATCTTATGTTTGAGTTTGACCTGTATACACTTAGCATTCTATGCATGTCTTAAGGTAGAATCTCTTTCTCCTTTTGAGGAGAATCTTCAACCACAAAATGCCCATGAAAGCTGGAGAGATGGATCAGCTGACAAAGTGCTTGTCCTAAAATCATAAAAACCTGAGTTCAGAAGCCCAGCACCCCAGTAAATAGGGAGGTATATGGAGGAGGGTCCTTGGGCTAGCCAGTCAAGTCAAATTGGTGAGTTACAGGCTTTTGGGGAGATATGACTTAAATTAAGGTGGAGATGACAACATCAGCCTCCAGTCTCCATATGCACACACACACACACACACACACACATACATACACTCAGAACCTTTACCAGGTAGGAAAACAGAGCTATCTGAAGCAAGCAGATCATTCAGGGGGCCTTGAGATTAAGAGTTGACTACAGTCCCTGTGGTGGACAGTCACATCAACCATGCCTTCTTTATCACACACAGTTAGCACACACATACACACACACACACACACACAGAGAGAGAGAGAGAGAGAGAGAGAGAGAGAGAGAGAGAGAGAGAGAGAGAGAGATGCAATTGCACTTGGTAGGGGGGCTTGGCAAGCATCTTCTGGGTGAACAGCTTAATTTATTTCTGGCAATGTGGCTCTCATTGTGGTCTTCTTATCTCCACTGAACTGAGGTATAATGGAGGAGAACTTCTGGGGTTAAATACAACCACTTTCTATGAGATGGTGGGCAAGTTGCTTATTTCTTTTTCTATCAGTTTCCCAGCTAGTAAAATAATGACAATGGCAATGAAATGGAGTGATTAGGAAAACTAAAGGAATTCATAAAAGAATTCCATATAATTATGTTTGTTGCATACTTTCTAACCTTTATGTGAATATATGTACAAAATGAGCATAACTTTATAATTGTTAATTTTCAGTGATCCAGCACACTTTTATAAAAATGATATGCTTTTCTCCTAACTCCATATTGAATCTGATAGAGTAATAATCAGTGATGTCTGGAAGTTTACAAATCCTGGCATATCAGTTACTCTTTTCCCCCTGTGGCTAAACAGCATCCCTACCCCCAAAAATACAACTTTAATGAGGCTTTATCTTGGTTCATAGTCCAGTAATGGGGTCCATCATTGTAGAATGCTATGGCAGGAACAACTAGTGAACTTTGTGTCCGCAGTTATGAAGCACTATCAAATGGGGATCAAGTGTTCAAACATGTGAACCTATGGCAAACATTTAGCATTCAATATAATGTCAGGTAATTAAACTAGGAGAGAAACAGAGTGGGAAAATGTCTAAAGAACATTAAACAGAGAAAGCACAAAAAGCAATTTCAGGGTTCCCCATAAGCCCAGGCTGATCACCAGATCATAAATATGATGCCAACTTGTGCATCCCAGGCTAGACACCATGTCCTAAATATTACACGAGCTTCTATAGCCCAAGCTGGTCATCAAATATTGAGAGTGAAGCCAATTTACACTTTGCACTCAGTTAGGATGAATTCTGAATTCTGAGAGGGCTGAGGAAAACTGCAGGTGGGGCTTGTCTCAGAGAGCAGGCCTGTGTCACATTTCCTTTCCTGCTCTTTCTTAGTGTGCTGTCTGTTGAAACTGAGAAGGTCAAGGTGTTCTCTGTGTCCAGCAAGATCTCAACATAGTGATTTTTGTCGCGCGCAACCTTGCCAGCAAGAAAAGCGCAACACTCAGGATCTTCTTTCAGTAGTTTATTCAGGACCTTTACAATTGTTCTCTCTTTGTTCTTCTCTGTCTTCTCCTTCTCCAACGGGAAACCCCGCCCACTGACTAAATACTCTCAGGGCATCCAATCCCAATAAGCCATGTGGGCACAGCTCATAGGTCCACATACGCAACAGCAAACCACGCCCCAGGCTCAAGCCAAATAAGGAGTTGTTTATCAAAAGAGAGCACTCACCCACGGGGGGGGGGGGGGGGGGGGGGCTGGAAATCAGCACCATCTCTAGGATGCAGCAGCAAGCAGCTCTCTACAGATTTTGGTTCTAACATCAAACAGATTTTGGAAATCTGCAGAAACATAGTGGATAACTGATGGCATATACCTGCCATGAAGGTAAGCAGGAAACTGTGACAGAATTACAAGTCTGTAGGAAGCTAGAGCTTCAGGAGAAAATAAAATAAGAAGAGAGAAACAACAACAACAAAAAACTATTGTATCTTCACTTTTTTTAGTCTGGGTGGGGGTTAAAAGCTTTTTCAATAATATCTTGAGAAAGCCAACTCCATGAAATAGATGTTATTGTGTTTTTATACTTTTCTCCCAACTGTGAAGTTTTAATAGTAAATAGCTTTCAAAAGAGATTCAATTGCTATCTTGCTATTGATAAAAGGTAAACACAGAAGTAACCAAAATGGAGTAAATATCTTTTTGTCTTTTATTTTAAAGTAGAGGATATTAATTAAACATATGAGCTTTATGTTCATAGCTGTATATAATGAATTTGTCATGTTCATACACACATACACACCCTCATTATACTCTCTAATTCCCTTTCCACTTTCACATTCCCAGCTGGTCCCCCCTAATGCATTTTCTTGTGTGAATTTTGTTTGCTTATAAGAACATTTGTGTGGGATATTACAGGAGCATAAGTGTATTGCTAATGTATTCAGTGTATCACCACAGAAGAAAATCCACTCATATACACAACAACCATTAGCTGTATGAAATTCCTTAGGGAGGTATGGTCTTCTGGAGCTCCTGTCCCCTCTATAGTATCGGGCCTTGTCTACAGACCCAGTTTTTAGCAAATTCCTCACAGATAATCATAGCTGTTTGGGACTCAGGCCTGCAATGGCCATCCTTCTGCTCTTACATTCTTACTTCCTGAGATTCTCTGGGAATACAGAATATTCTATATCTCTGTGTCTATATCTCTATTCTCAGCGAATGGAATATTCTTTATTCTCAGTCTACAATCTTCTAGTATCAATGAGCTAACACTCACAAGCTTCCTGATTGTCAGCTTCCAATTCTGGCAGACCAAGGAAAGCTTGAGTGAAGGTGAAGGGAAAGAAACCATGGTGCTAACTGCTTTGACTTCATTTTACTTGGCATGCTAAAGGAGAAAATCATCCCCATTAATGACTCATGGTCCCACCCAGCACACTAGAATAACAGACAGGAATTCAATACAAACACATGTACATTTCTTATAGGAACCAACCATCTCATCATCTAAGTCTCCAACCCTGAAAAGAATGCACACAATGTCTAAGCCACAGCTTGCCAGGAAAGAGAATTCATGCAGGTAAAAGTCAGCTAATCCCATAATGAGTTTTTGTGTGCTAAGTGATATTTCAGCTTGTAAGTTGTCTGAGCCACACACACTGGATTGCTACCAGCCTCTAGAATAGTAAGAAAAAAAAAGATCACTTATGTATCATGGTGGCTTATCATGGAACACGGAAAAATTAATGTATTTATTCTTTCTTCTGAGATTAAATGTAATTGCTTTAAAAAGATAATCATGTCATTGTTTGAATTGTATGCATTTCTTATGAAGCGCTAAGACATTTTACTGTAGTCTGACAAAGTGTGTAGTCTTTTATCCTCATTTCCCTGTGGATAAATACTTTGTTAATTAATAAAGTATTATGTGAGCACTTAGTGTCTGCATTTAACAGTGTGAGGATTTCATTCAGATTATGATAATAGATTGTTCACATCATTTCTTGCATTAATTACAACTTTTTTTTTCTGTGATTTCATTGCAAATACTCTCGCTGAAAACAGAGGGCTTTTAGATTATATACTGTTATTTGACTGCAGAAGGACCACTAAGAAAATATTATAATATGAGGGATCCTTCCCTAGGACTTGGATCAAAGGACAGAAATGGAGATTCAATTATTGCACATCTTAGAGGCAGTGCAATTAGTCTGCCATACTTGAATCAAAACCAAGCAAATTGGGAATTTTTCTAGAAGCTGATACATCTTAGGAAAAATTTATGAAATTGATATTCTACATCATGATACCTTAGGCATAATTATGAGAGAAAAATTAAAAGGTTTTCTCATAATTGGAAAATGAGGAATTCAAATGAAGCAAATATGTGGTGTGGGTATAAATCTCAGGCCTCAGGTGTACAGAAAACTTCACTTTTCTATTTTCTCAAATCTAATTAATCTTACTCCTCCTTCTCTGCTGGTATAATCATAATTATTAAGCCACACCCCCAGTGTTGAGGTCTTAGGTAACTGCTAGAAATAAAGAGAACTTGCATCATTACTGGCAAATTGTGTTGGGTACCACTGAGACAGTGCACACAGTGCTCAAGACCTAGCATTTGACTATATTGCATCTGTGCTTGGGCAATTTGACATAGTGTGGAAAGCAGAGAACCTCATGTGAACCTTTCAGGAACAAGCCTCCCGCCACATCTCTAAGAACATTTTCACTCTGCAGATGAGGAACCACCTGCACTGCTTCCTGATGTCCTGCTCTGCATTTTGCTGTTGGTGAAAATATTTTTCTTCTTCCCTGATGATTGCTTATGAGTGCCTTACATGTTCTTTAATTCTTAAGAATTTTCCTGGTCTAGTGAACAAGTTCCAGACAATGGAAAATATCTTCCAAGCCAAAACTTCTCAGAAGAATATTTGCAAAAGAATAAATTATACACATCAAATGAAGTTGAGAGAATTGAATACAGAGAGCAAGCACATACAAATGATTACCTTGATAACAAATCCTAGAACACAATTAGCTTCTAAAGATATTTTTTTAAAAAAACAAAAATTTATACCCTAAATTCTGCTGTCATTATTTCATGCAAAAAAATTATTTGTATAAATAAGACTATTAAGGGTTCAGAATTTACAAAGGCACAAATATGGTGTTTGAGAGTAGAAGTTTTCACCTGTGGGTGTGACTCCTGCTATACAATCTTTTATTATTTTTCTTTTCTTTTTATTATGAAAAAGTCACATTTTATATCTGTGTATATCCTTATTCCAGGTCCCTTCCCCAGCCCACGCCTTCCAGTCTCTCTCTCTTCTCCACATCTCCCCATGTCCTCCTCAACATGGGCAGGAGTTCAAAGTCCCAATACTACTCAGTTCAGCCTCTCCTATTGGCAGATCCAGTTTCCAACCCCAACATCAAGACTGAGTCAGGTGTTCCTCTAGAGGGAGTGGGATCTGAGGTGTCAGTCCAAGATGTTTCAGATCACAAGCTACTCAGTGGTTGTAGTTTGAAGCTTGGACATGCTTTGGTTTTGCTTTTTTGATTAGAATCCACTAATGAGTACATCCTGTGCTTATCTTTCTGGGTTTGTGATAACTCGCTCAGAAGGATATCCTCCAAATCCATCCATTTGCCTGCAAATTTTAGGATATCATTTTTTCTTACTGGTGAGTAGTACTCCATTGTGTAGATGTACCACAGTTTGTTAATCCATTCTTCAGTTGAGGGGCATCTAGGTTGCTTCCAGGTTCTTGCTATTACAAATAATGGTGCTGTGAACATAGCTGAGCTAATGCCTTTGGAGTTCGAATGTGCATCTTTTGGATAAACACCCAGAAGTGGTATTGCTGGATCCTTGGGGAGATTGATTCCCAGTTTTCTGAGAAACTGCCATACTGCATTCCAGAGTGGGTGAACAAGCTTACACTCCCACCAACAAAGAAAGAGTGTTCCCCATGCTCTGAAACCTCTATAGCATAGGCTGTCATATGTGCCTTTTATCTTAGCCAATCTGACAGGTGTCAGATGGATTCTCAAAGTTGTTTTGATTTGCATTTCTCTGATGGCTAAAGATGATGAGCACTTTTTTAGTGAATTTCAGCCATTTGTAATTCTTCTTCTGAGAATTTCCTTTTTAAATCTGAACTCCATTTTTTGGTTGGGTTATTCAAGTTTTGGGCTCTAGATTCTTGAGTTCTTTATATATCTTAGAGATCAGTCCTCTGTCACTTGGAGGGTTGGTGAAAATCTTTTCCCATTCTGTAGGCTGTCGTTTTATCCTATTGACAGTGTCCATGGCTTTACAGAAGCTTCTCAGTTTCAGGAGGTCCCACTTATTGATTGTTGTTCTTATGTCTGTCCACTGGTGTTATATTTAGGAAAAGGTTGCTTGTACCAATTCACAGAAGTGTATTTCCCCCTTTCTTTTCTATCAAGTTTAAAGTGGCTGGGTTTATGTTGAGGTCTTTGAACCACTTGGATTTGAGTTTTGTGCAGGGTGACAGGCTCGGATCTATTTGCATTTTTCTACACATTACTAACCAGCTATTCCAACACAATTTGTTAAAGATACTATCTTTTTACCATTGAATATTTTGGGCCTCTGTGTGGAAGTTCAGGTATTCATAGGTTTTTGGGTTAATGCCCATATCCTCAATTCCATTCTGTTGATCCACAAGTCTGTTTTTATGCCAGTACCTGGCTATTTTTATTAGTGTAGCTCCATAGTATAACATGAAGTCGGGGATGGTGAAGCCTCCTGAGCATCTTTTGTTGAGCAAAATTGTTTTGGCAATCAGGGCTTTTCTGTTATTCCAAATGAAGTTGAATATTGTTCTTTCAAGGTCCAAAACATATTGTGTTGGGGCTTAGATGGGCAGTGCATTAAATCTGTAGATTGCCTTTGGTAGAATTGCCATTTTTACTATGTTGATCCTACCTATCCAGGAACATGGGACAATTTTCCATTTTCTGATATCCTCTTCAATTTTTTTCTTTAGTGATTTAAAATTTTTGTCAAATACATCTGTTGTTTCTTTGGTTATAGTTACTCCAAGGTATTTAATGCTATTTGCAGCTGTTATAAATGGTGTTGTTTCCCTTATTTCTTTTTCAGCCCTTTTATCTTTACTGTATAGAAGGGCTATTGATTTCTTTGTGTTAATCTTGCATCCTGCTACATTGCTGAAGCTGTTATTCAGCTGTAAGAGTTCCCTGGTAGAATTTTGCAGGTCACTTATATATACAACCATGTCATCTGCAAATAGACATAGTTTCACTTCTTCTTTTACAATTTGTATCCCTTAATCTGCTTTCATTCTCTTATTGCTTTACCTAAAACTTTGAGAACTATATTGAATAGATATGGGAAGACAGGACATCCTTGTCTAGTTCCTGATTTTAGTGGGATTGCTCTGAGTTTTTCTTCATGAAATTTGATGGTGGCTGTCTGCTTCTTGTAAATCGTTATTATTATATTGAGATATTTTCTCCTATATTCCTGATCTCTTCAGAGCTTTCATCATAAAGGAGTGTTGGATTTTCTCAAAGGCTTTTTCAGCATAAGAAGATGATCATGTGGGGTTTTTCCTTTAGTTTGACTGTATAATGGATAACATTTACCATTTTTCATATGTTGAACCATCCCTGCATTTCTGGAATGAAGCCTACTTGATCATGGTGGATGATATTTTTTTATATATTGTTGCATATGGTTTGCCAAAGTTTTGTTGGGAATTTTAGCATCAATATTCATGAGGAAAATTGATCTGTAATTCTGCTTCTTGTTGTGTCTTTGGGTGGCTTGGGTATTAGGGTTATCATGACCTCATAAAAGGAATTTGACAATATTCTTTCAGTTTCTACTGTGTGAAATAGTTTGAGGAGTAATGGTAGTAATTCTTTAAATGTCTGGTAGAATTCTGCACTGAAACTATCTGAACCTGGGCTTTTGTTTCTTGGCGGTCTTTTAATTACAGCTTCATTTTTTTAAGGGGTATATGCCTATTTAAGTAATTAATCTGATCTTCATTTAATTTTGGTAAATGGTACCTGTCCAAAAAGCTGTCCATTTCTTCTAGGTTTTCCATTTTTGTGGAATATAGATTTTCAAAGTATGTTCTGAAAATTCTCTGGATTTCCTGGGAGTCTGTTGTTATGTCCCCCTTTTCATTTCTGATTTTGTTGATTTGGACAGTCTCTCTCAGATTTTTGATTAATTTGGATAAGAGCTAATCTATCTTGTTGACTTCCTTAAAGAACCAACTCTTTGATTCGTTGATTCTTTGTATTATTCTTTTTGTTTCAATTGTATTGATTTCAGCTCTAAGTTTGATTATTTCCTGCTGTCTACTCCTTCTAAGTGAGTTTGCTTCTAATTGTTCTAAGGCTTTCAGATGTGCTGTTAGTTCTCTAGTGTATGATTTCTCTAAGTTTTTCATATAGGCATCTAGTGCTATGAATTTTCCTCTTAAGATTGCTTTCATTTTGTCCCACAAGCTTGGGTACGTTGTGAATTCATTTTTCATTAAATTCTAGGAAGACTTTGATTACTTTCTTACTTTCTTTCTTGACCCAGAATTGGTTCAGCTGAGTGATGTTTAGTTTCCATGAGTTGGTAGGCTTTCTGTGAGTTTTGATGTTGTTGAACTCTAACTTTAGGCCCTGGTGATCTGTATTTTCTTTTTTTGTATCTGTTGATATTTACTTTATGATCAATTATGTGGTCAATTTTAAAGAAAGTTCCATGAATTGCTAAGAAATATATATATTCCTTTGCATTTGGGTGGAAGGTTCTGTAAATATTTATTATATCCACTTTCAGCATAAGTTACTATGTTAGACTCCTTATTTCTCTGGTGAGTCTCTGTCTGGTCAACCTGTCCAGGGGTGAAAGTGGGGTATTGAAGTCTCCCACTATTAGGGTGTGAGAACTGATGTGAGATTTGAGCTTTAGCAGTGTTTTTTTTACATAGGTAAGTGCCCTTATATTAGGAGCATAAATATTCAAGACTGATATCTCCTCTTGACCAATTTTTCCTATTATGAATAAGTTATCACCATCTTGATCCTTTTTAAATGCTATTAGCCTAAAGTCTACTTTGTTAGATATTAGCATGGCAACCCCAGCTTGTTTCTCATGACCATTTGATTAGAAAATATTTTCCCAACCTTTTACTCTGAGCCTGTGTCTATCTTTGGGGTTGAAGTGTGATTCTTGCAAGCAGCAGAAGGATGGCTTCTGCTTTTCTGTCCATCTTGTTAGTGTGTGTCTTTTTATAGATGAGTTGAGTCCATTGATATTAAGGGATATTAGTGATCACTGATTGATGTTTCCTGCTATTTTTGGTGACAGCTTGTATGTATTTCCTTTTATGGGCTATTCTTCTGTAGGATTATTGATTGTTTGTGGTTTCCTGGGTGTAACTATGATTCTTACATTGGAGTTTTTCCACTAATGCTTTCTGGAGGCCAGATTGATAGATGGGTATTGTTTTAGTCTGACTTTGTCATGAAATATCTTGTTTACTCCATCTATGGTGACTGATAATTTTACAGGGTATAGTAGTCTAGGATGGCAGCCATGCTCTTTTAGTGACTGTATAACTTCTGACCAAGACCTTCTAGCTTTCTTCATTTCCATTGAATAGTCAGTCAGGTGTTATTCTGATGGGTCTGCCTTTATAAATAAGTTTGCCCTTTTCTTTAGCAGCTCTTAAAATTTTTTCTTTGTTCTGTATGTTTTGTGGCTTGATTATTATGTTGTGAGCTGACTTTTTGGGGGGATCATATCTATTTGTTGTTCTGTAAGCTTCTTGTATATTTATCGGCATCTCCTTCTTCAAGTTAGGAAAGTTTTCTTCTATGATTTTATTGAATACTTTATCTGTGCCTTTGAGCTGGAACTCTTCTCCTTCTTCTATTCTTATTACTCTCAAGTTAGGTCTTTTCATGTTGTCCCAGATTTCCTGAACATTTTGTGGTTCACAGTGGTTGCACAATTAGGTTGCACCTAGTCAGTTGTGGCAAAAGGGCTTGTATGTCAAGGATTCTGCTCGATCTCTGACTGTGCTCTGGACATGGGTCTAAATTTCAAGGCCTCAGTTCTTGTCTGATGACACAGTTTGCCCTGGAGTCTGGGCAGCCGTGCAATGTCCCCCCCTTTAGTGTGGCTGGAGGAGCCCCTCACAGCCAAATACTAGTCCTGTCTGCTAAGGAGAGCCTGGGGTCAAGCACTACAGATTGATCCTGGTTCCAGAATGCAATTTTCTGGGCAGAGAGTAAGGTGCCAGAACCTGCTCTTACACAATCTTTTCACAATGATTGTTAAGTGATAGTTAAGACCATCACTTAACAGAAATATATATTATGATGCTTAAAAGTAGTAAATTACTGTTATGAAGTAGCAACAAACATAATTTTATATTTGGGGTCACCACAACATGAGAAAGTATATTAAAAGGTTTCAGCACTAAGAAAATTGAGAACCACTGTCTTACAGGGTCATATAATAAAAACATTCATGCATAATGTTTTATGTGATGATATTTGTTTATAAAATGGCTGGCATTTGAGTTTTCCATAAAGTATAGCTCCTGAAATTAAGAAGCATTTTTTCTACTATCGTATGACCACCCATATTATCATTCTATTTGCTCCTTCTTTGATAGAACCCCTCACAATGGAAATGATTTCAACAGGCAGCTCATGTTACTTTGGTGTACCTCTTGTATATCATGTCTGTTCAACTCCTGTATCTGTAGCTATAGATTTATAAAACACAAATACAGGAAAGTTTTTTTCTAATTTTAAGCATTAGATAGATGATTAAAAATATTATAAGTGCTAATTGTGTTCCAAATAATGACTGGATCAAACTTGCTTACAAAATGACATTAAATGTCCCCCAAACCCTGTGTGTTAAAGGCCTGGTGTCCAGTGGTGTTAGTGGGAGCTGGAGGATCCTTCTAGAGAACAGGCCTTCTGGGATGTCCCTGGGCCATAGAGGATGGAGTTTCCTTCATCTCCTCCTGGTCTGGCCACCAGCAAGTCAGTTTCCCTCTCCTCTCTGCTCCCTCCATGATGCAGTACTTCATGACAAGCACAGAGCACCTTGGGAACTGTGACCAGCCTCAAAGAGAAATATATTATCTTAATGTTTTTATCTGCATTTAAAAAGTTACCTAGGGATTCTACATTTTTGACCACCCTTAACTGACAGCCCTCCAGATATCATAGGTCACTACTTTTTTCTTTCTTGTTACTAATCTTTTCTACTTCCTACCACAGAAAACTACGCTACTTTACTAGTCAATGAACATGAAGTAGCAATGAAGTAAGGGGAATGTGTACCGGTGCTCAGTTGAACCTGCAGCTCATAGTGCAATAATATTTTAAGTGGTTAAAGCTTAAGGCAGATGTGTACTATTTAAAGTGCTTTCACAATAATGAAATAAAATTAGAAAAAAAAACTATTGGAGTTAATGTGAAAGAGGCTTAAAAAGAGAAGAATTTGGGTTGGATATCTCAAAATCTCAGAAACATATACCTCAACTACACTCTGAGGACCTTAGTCATTTTGGAGGAGAGTAGCTGCTGAGGAGGCAGAAACTAAGTGTAGGAATACACACTCAGGGTGCCAGCTGTATCAAGAAGGGACATTGCTCTGAAGAGAGTTTGTGTCAGGTAATAAAGGACCCTAAAGAGGTTATAAAACCCAGGTAGTCCTAGTGCAAGAAATGAAACAAAGACACTTTCCACAGAGCAGTAGAAGTGCATGTATTAAACTCAATATTACTAGATGTAATAAGGCAAAAGTATTAAATAGCACTCTTCAGAGATTATCCATTTGGGATATAGAAGATATTGTGGAGAACAAAGTTGGGAAAGAAAGAGCTGTAGAAGTTAGCAGTTGTACTTCTTGATCCATTTATATGCTGGTTCCATATAAGAGCTCTAATTGGCATACAATCAAAGTGGCTTTCAAAAATATGTAAAGTAAGACTTTTTCATAGAAAAGAAGCAGCCTACTGAAAAGCACACAATCTTTGCTGATAATTTGTGTGAAAGTAGATTAATATAAAGAATACATAAAAAATGACCACAACAAGAGCCAATCCCTGAGGGTGCAGAGAAAGGTTAACTAACCTTTATCTGCTATTAGATTGGTGGGGTTGTGAATTAGTTTATCCACTATGGAAACCAGTATGAAGGTTCTTCAAAAACCTGAAAATAGAACCATCATGAGACCTAACTCTACCCCTTCTGGAAACATGCAGATACTCTAAGTCAGCACTCAACAGCAATTCTGTGGCACTATTTACAACAGTCAAACTATGTATTCAACCTATCAAGAGATAAAATAATAATGAAAATGTGGTATATATACTCAATGAAATTTTATACACCTATAAATAAGAACAAAGTTGTGTCATTTGCAGGAAAATCAATACAATACCCATACTTTCTCACTCTTTTTAAAATTGTCTCTAAATACTACACTGCATCACTGGCATGCGAGATGAAAAGCATGACGTAAGTGAACTGGGAATTTGACATAACAGATACTCATGGAATTCTGCCCAAGTCTCTCAGCAGACTGTGCATGCAGGGGTTGTTAGCTGAACATGTTTGACTTACACTGGTTCTCTGGGGTTCACACAATTACCCATGGAGTAAAGTATCCTGCATATACCTCCTTCCGTTTCCTGTCTCAATTCTCTACAGGAATCATGTTTTTTAATAGATTGACAGTTCATCTTTAGTTACAAATATGGTTTTGGGAAATCCAAGCTAAGATATCTATCTTCATTTGAGGGTTTGTCTAACTCCTGTTTATTCTTTCAGAAACAGGGAGGTAATAAGAGATAAAAAGTAATGGAGACTTGCTGGGTAGAAGCAGAGGGCATGTAGCACCACTCCTTATGGATGCAGAGAATTCTCCAGTAATATTGTAGGGAATCTTACTTAGACAAAGGGTTCTGCAGGAAGAAGGGGCTCCTAGTCATTTTGCCTCCAGAGCAACCTACAAAGAATGTTTAGTAACCCAAAATTTTTGTGCAATATAAAGTGCACCACTTAGTGCTAATGTTACTAGAATATATAAGATTTATTTATTTATTGTTCTTTTTATTTATAAAAAGAAATCTTTATATACATGTATTCCTTTATTCCCCCTCCTCACAATCACTCTCAGTCAGCCTCCAGCCTCCCACCTTACCATCCTCTCATGCCCTCCCCCAAAAGGGCAAGAAGACCCAAGATGGGGCAGCACAGTGTGGCACATCCACTCAAGACAAGTCCGAGTTCCTCATTAACTATCAAGACTGGATTAGTTGTTCCTCTGAAGGGAATGGGCACCAAGGTTCCAATCCATGCACAAAAACACAGTCTGATCCCACCACTCAAAACTCCAATGCTACCAGAATGTTTCTTTTACCTGTTTTTTTTATTATTATTCTTTTTTCTTCTTTTAGTTTTCTTTATTTTCTTTCAAGGATTTGATAATCTCTTCCAATTTTTTGTTTGTATTTTCTTCTATTTTTTTAAGGGAATTTTTTTATGTCTTTTAAAGCTTCTATTATCTTCATAAAGTTCTTTTTAAGGTCGAATCCTTCTGTTTCTTCTTCATTGTTGTACTCAGGTCTTGATGTTGTAAAATCACCAGCTTCTTCTGGTGGTGTCTTGTTGCTCTTTATATTGTCATATGTATTCTTCCATTGGCTTCTGCCCATTGCTTGCTCAGTCTACTCTTAGTCAGCTCTTGGTCGTCAGTTGTGGGTCTGGGGGTGACTGTGTGTCTTCTGTAATTGCAGAGGCTGCTCTCAGTCAGCTTTTAGTGGGCTGTAGGCAAAGAAGCTGTGTGTCTCCCATTGTCACAGAATTTGTTCTTAATCAACTCCTACTTGGACCCTAGTCAGTTTGTAAGATTTATTTTTTTTAATCAAATAAAGTACATTCATGAGAGTCTCTGTCTGAGTCTCTACTTAGCAAAATTTCAAGAACTCCGGATTTATCCGTTTTTATGTGTAAGCACCCTTTTGTGCTTCAGCTACGTACTGGTTTTAATACAGGAGCCACACTTGCATTTTGGTTAGAAATGGAGAGTACCTATATGGGAAGACCAGTACTTCCCATAAATTCTGTGTTTATTGGCTATTCTTATGTTCCAGTGCCAGCCACAGCTGCAGTTATTATTTTCAGCTAGGTTCATTGCCATTCAGAACAAGAAAGATGGGATTGAAAGGTTAACATTAAGTCAACTCTGGCAAGGCAGTGATAGCATATGCATTTAATCTCAGCATTAAAGAGGCAGAGAGAAGTGGATCTCTGTGAGCTGGAGGCCATCCAAGTCTAAAGAATTAATTCCAGGAGACCTTCCAAGTCTAAAGAGTTAATTCCAGGACAACCAAGGGAATACTAAGAAACCCTGTTTCAAAAAAAGTGAATATTGTCACTATCTTACACATGAGATGAATATTTCTAAAATTTAAATACCTCAGAGCTGCCTAGAGCATTCTTTAAAGATTATTTGTAGCATAAATTTATATTAAAAAATAGACCACAGGGATGAATATATAGCTCTTTTAGTGACTTCATGAAATTTAAGGCCACCAACATTGTGTTTGTTTCTTGGGGGAAGGCACAAATACACACCAGCAAAATAAGAAATCTAAAACTCTTTATGACATCTAAAGGATGGAAAGAGCTAGAAATAGACAGATGGATAAAAGCTGTAGACTTGAAAAAAGTAAGAACTGTAGAGATAATTACCAGAATCCACTAATGAATGTTGTTTCAACTCACATTCACAGTCATGAAACTTAATCACTGGAAAGAGATGTGCTTTTCCACCAACCTAAGAGTGACTTTAAGGATCAAAAATGAACTTCCTAACCTAACACTTCCCATTTTAAGTATAGTGAGATTGCATTTGCCATGTCATCCTGCTTGTGCACACATTAGGTGTATGCATCTATATTCACGTGTGTATGCATGTGGTAGGGAACTCATACTCTCCAATGAGTAGCATCTTTCAGATCAGCCATTCCAGAGCCAACACTTATATTCCTTCCCATTTTCCATAGAATCAGACATACCTAACAAACCATTCCCCTGAATACCCCTCCAAAATTTACTCCAAAGTAATGAATAACACCCCCACTAAGATATGGCATCATTATACTTCCAAAGTTTATACTTTCTCTTATATGTGCAACAATACTTTGGATCCCCTAGACAACAAAATTCCCATGTTGTGAGTGACTGTCTTCTCAGTCAAGCAGCCTCCATGTTAGTGAATTTTGCTGAGTCTTCTTGCAAAGAATCTTCCCATTTGTTTGTTGACTGTTTACATCTCTTCACAGAAGGATTCAAAGGGTCACCAGACTCTCATATGAGCAAAGATATGCTCTCACCTCTTGTATACAATTTTGCCTTAATGGTGCATGGCCTGGGGGAAATACTAGGTAAGATAGACCAGGCAGACTAGGGAATGGTGGCTGCATCTATGCAGCTATAGAGACGCCCTCATCCTTGCAGGATAAATACTTTTCAAGTTTGGTCTGATTAGGAGGAGAAACACCATATTTCTGTAAGTAACTCATCATTTGCACTCTGTAAGGAAGCTCAATGAACTTATCAACTCCTCAAAGTGAACTTTGACAGAATTATACCTTGTTTTGTCATTGGAAAGACACATAGAAAGATAGACTTTGTTTATGCCTCCTCCAGAGAGGGGATTTTAGCAACAAACTATGACAGAATAATAACTCTGCCTGGATTCCCAACTGTTCTTTTCTCTATATGCATCTGTGTCCCTTACTACATATATATCATATACAGCATAATTTTAGAAATACCCACTTTCTATGTACAATGAGAAATCTAGAAATTTAGAAATCTAGAAATCTAGAAATTGGGGAAATGCTAAGACACACATGCCCAGCAATATAAGAATGGCATTGACAGTAACATGATGTTTATTATTTCTTCTGAGAGGTAGAGGACATGAACCTCATTCTGTCAGGTGCTTTCAAGAGCTGCTTGATGGTATGCTGGCGGCACAAAAAAAACTTCCGCATACATTTCTATATTTTATTATCAAAAGCTAGCCTGCCCATTGGTATGGTTTCTCATATCCCAGAACAGCAGTTTCTATAGAAATAGGAATGTCTAACAGAATACAGTAGTGGTTGTATACTATTGTAGAGCTTCATTTTGTTATCTGTCAGTTTTTTAAAAAGTAAAGAAAGCAAAGGTGAGAATTTATTGTTTTAATTCATTGTTCTGCAAGGGCAGTTCTGGAAGATTTGTATTTAATGTTTCCTTCCAGGATGGTTGATCATATTGCATCAAGGTTTCTGGAGCACTAAGCATGACAACACATGTCCTAGGTCTCCTGTTGTGTCACCTGTATTAACTGTGGTCTCACAAATCTGACACAAATGCCCATAGGGACAAAAACATAGCCTATATCTCTTCTGTAATCGGGGTTGCTGCAGATTTAATGATATACCTTAGGTGTTTAGAGCTAATTGTTTTATCTGAGAAGTTTTAAAGATTTACCTTCTAGTCAAAGCAGCTTCCTATGGAGGGAGCACCCTAATAAAGGCTTGATGTTAAGTTGTCTATAATAAATTGATATTTGAGGAGCTGGAGAGGTGTTTAAGGAGTTTAGAGCACTTACTGCTTGCTCTTGAAGAGGACAGGAGTTAGATTCCCAATATTCATGTCAGACAGCTTACAACTACCTAGAACTTGAACTCCAGAGAATCCAATGGCCTCCACAAGTACCAACATGCACACACTAATTAAATAAATATTTCTTTTTAGTTTTTTATTGAAATATATTTTTAAATATAAATATCTTGATTATGGCTTTTTCTTCTTTTATTTCTCTCAATTTCTCCCCCAAGAACCTCCCATCCAAAGCCACCTCATTATGTCTCTCATTAAAAAATAAACTGACATGTAAGGTATAATCATAAAATAAAGTGTAATACAATAATACAAAACAAAACCAAGCAAATCAGAATGGGATAAAAAACAGAAGGAAGAAAATCCAAGAAAAATCACAGGAAACAGATACGGATGTAGAGAACATTCCTTCACACAATGAGAAATCACCTAAAACACAAAACTTGGAAGCCATAATACATGCAAAGAACCTGTAGGATAAAAATAGCAAAATAAAAACAAATTTCAAAAAGAGAGAAAGAAAAAAAAGAAAGCCCTGACATAACGTTAAGAAACAAAGGACCTTCAAAGATATAACTGAATTCATTAAAAAAAGTTTGACATATTCTGATTAGCTGAAAAAAATATCTTAAACAAAATTATCTTTCATTATTTTTTTAAAAAATGTCAGAAGTGGGTAAAAGATGAAAAACACAATTTTATAGTCCTAACTACAAAATAACTTTGGGTAAATTTTAACTGCCTCTCTGTCTCTTGATTTAAACTCAGAATCTCAGAATAGGACCAGAGAAATTACTCAATTTTATTGTTCTAAAAAGAGAATATTGCATAGATATCAGACAGCCCTGGCTCCCACTGTGGCTTTTCCATTCCCAAGGTCTTACATTAGCTTTTCACAGGAGCCCTGTGGTACTCACTTAGGCTTTCATGGATTCTGTGATATCTGAAAACAGGTTTTCATAAGAAAAGATGGACATGTGTTTGTTTTGTGTATGGGTCAACTGAAGCCACCTGGGAGTGGCAGTCTGCAGATCATCAACCACAAGTTGATTCACCTCTGACCTCCTCAGTCTGCTCTGTGTGCTCACAGGAAAACGATGCCACAGTCTGCACTTTTCTGCCCCTTCATTTCTCACCTCTACAGAGGGACAAACAATCACATCTGCTTCATCCAGTTGTCATGGAGACTAAGAGATTGACATTTATGAAGTATTTGAAATACTATGTGTATCAGAAAAACACTACACACATTGGTTATTATTAGAATCTTTACTCAAAAGCTTCCTGTTACGTGAGACTACACTTTGATGAAGGAGCTTGCACCTGAATTGTATTACAATGAGTTTTTCATATACAAGAAAATAATAGCATGAAAGTATAACAAGGATTGGATGCCAACTAGGTGTGAAACATCCCACAGGATATGAGGCCTCATGCGTCACCATTCATGAACTCCATCCACATTCCTCTTGGTTTATTGTCTCATGCTGGCCTGAAGAGTAATGTTAGAGAATCATGGAAAAACTAAAATGTTTATCACAGCACCTGGAAGCAAGCATGCTGTGGGCAGGTGCCTAGAAAATCCTCTTCTTCTCTGATGCCAGAACACCTCAGCACTTGCACAGCCACCAAACTAGACTTCAACACCTTGTTGGTAGCCCCTGCCAACCCAGCATGTCTGTTTGCTGATGCCATGTTGTAGAAATGGAGATTATACAATGAGGGCTCTGTCTGCATTCCAAATTTATGCTTTCTACATAGCCTGGGGAATGTGAGCTACTGATCTCTGAGCTCATATTTCTTATAGGAGGGCCAAGTATAAAATGTTCAGGCTTGCAGATTTGGTGCTAATATACCCAATAGACTGTTTTTTTCTAAAGATCACAAACAGTACATAAAGAAGACTGACGACAGTCCACTAAGATATCTTGTCCTGTGTACAAGGTCACATGGACATTACCAGCTATATATCTTATGGCTTTATATGTCAATCACCAAAAGCACCTGATTCTCTGGTGACTAACAGTTTTCTTCTGGGTTATAAACTTTGAAATTCAGCATCTTCCTTTGGGAGCCCTGGGAAGCTAGAAAGACAAATAGATGATAGATGAGTCATGAAACATCAAACCCAGGGCCAGGGGAAGGAGTCTGGTTCATTTCAATTTCCTACAGGTGTTTGTTCTCAGTTACTAATGGAAATGGAGAACCTCATTGGAAGAGAAGGAAAATTCACATGGAAAAACAACATATTGGGTTATGGCTATGGTGGATGATAAAATATTGTTTTAAATTCAAAGAGTAGTGAGAGTGGCAGCCAGGATGATTTCAGAAAACTAGATAAGACTCAGAGCCTAAGTTTGATTAACCTAGGGTCTACATCCACACAGGC
Organism: Sigmodon hispidus; assembly: GCA_004025045.1. NCBI lineage: Eukaryota > Metazoa > Chordata > Mammalia > Rodentia > Cricetidae > Sigmodon > Sigmodon hispidus. Next base: position 2,032 of record PVIH01014289.1, on the reverse strand, counting down.
TTGGAAAGCATAGTGTTTTATTCCTAAGACAAGGGTTCAAAACTCTTCTTGAATGTAGATATAATAATTCCTTAAAGAAATTAATCAAATCAGATATCTCAAGATTCCATATTTTTCACAAGAAAAAACTTCAGTATAAATATCCATTAGTATAATTTTAACAAATGACACTTACTCTGAAGTTCATTTTATGAAATAAAACTGTTGTTTTAAAAACAATAAATGAAAAATAGAGTCAACAATACTAAAATTAATGTAAGGGTCATTTATAAGTGAGCAGAACATAGTATGAAGCTATATATGTATATATATGTTTCATATATATATACTTAATATGTATTTGAATTTACTTTTAACATCCTAATATATGTGTATATGTATGTATATATTATATAGGGGTGTTTATGTGTGTGTACACACACATATATGTCTTAAAGTTCAAAGAAGAGAATCTCCATGGTTCCTTTATAATATTTATATATATTTATTGAAGATTAGAATTCCCATTGATGACTGTCATTGAATCAATGTATCTGAAAACTTATTTGATGAAAAACCAATCCTAAAGTATTGAGAGATGGGAATTTTAAGGGGAGATGCATATTTTAAATGTCATGACCTGGGAAATAGATTATGGTGTAAGGATGAATTTTGTTTCTCTTCACATTCTCTAGCAATGAAAGCTACTCAAGTTAATTTCATGCTCAAGGACTAGACACAGAAGCTTTTATTGTATGGCAAAGTAAGGCCTGTGCAGATGGCACCTGGTAACAAAAGGTATTTGAGACCTTCAGCATCACAGAAATGGTTCATAGATTTGTTTTTGTTTTTGTTTTTAGTTGCTGCCTGTTAAATCAAATCTGAATCTGGCTAGGTAACAATGCAAAGCAAGAGAAACCAAAAGCTGGTGTTTTAATGCAGTGAAGAACATAATTTTAAAGTTTCACTCTGCAGCCATATCTGGTTCTTTCCTGCCATGTATGTATGATTTCATTCCTTATCAATCTGACTTTTACAATAGCCTCTAAAAGCGAGCACTAGATGTATCAGAAATATCTCTTACTATTAGTAATTCAATTCTATAGAATAGAAAAATCTGTACAGCAAGGACATTCAATAATATATATATATATACAGAGAGATGTATTTATTATATAAAACAACGGAGAAGACACAAAATTAAAATAAACATGTGTTTAAAAATCTATCTGGATAATATAGTAACTGTGTAGCTTTGGGTAGAGCCTGTAACCACTTTGAGTTCCTTTAATTATTACAAGAAATAATATGCTGTACATACATGACAGAAGATTTTTTTTCCTTCTTTATTTTGTATTTATCAAAAAAACAGTAAAAAGAATTTAAAATGTGGAAGAGTTAACAATAACTATAAAGAGGATAAGAATTATAAGCATGGCTTATCAAGGGTGGTGATGCAAACAGGATTGCTACACATATATTTTCTTTGTGTTCAGCTTTCCCTCTGAATTTTTTTTTCCATTCCTGTATATCCTTATTCAAGGTCCCTTCCCCCTCCCACCACATCTGGTCATTTTTCTTCTCTGCAACTCCCCATCCCCTCCCTGGGCAGGGAGCAGACAGTCCTATGGTCCCACTGACCCAATAATGTTTGGATCAGACTCCAATCCTGGCCAAATCCAGTTTTGTCCCCCCTCCCACAAGAGTGAGTCAGGTGTTCCTATAGTTGGACTGGGGTTTGAAGGGTCAGTCCAGGGTGTTTCTGATCCCAAGCTGTTCAGTGGTTGTGGTTTGCCGCTGGGCATGTTTGGCTTTTTTTCTTGTTTGTTTGTTTAGAGACCACTAGTGAGTGACTACATCCCCTGCTTATCTCTCTGAGATTGTGATACCTCGCTCAGGAGGATATTCTCCAAATCCATCCATTTGCCTGTGAATTTTAGGATATCATTTTTTCTTACTGCTGAGTAGTATTCCATTGTGTAGATGTACCACAGTTTGTTAATCCATTCTTCAGTTGAGGGACATCTAGGTTGTTTCCAGGTTCTTGCTATTA